>JAFVLL020006312.1:0-17752 GCA_021397915.2 Tor tambroides | reverse complement strand
TTTTAATTAAAGTATATTACAAACTTTTCATTTAGACCCTAAAGAATCATATTAACTTGTACAAAAATGGCATTATATGACCCCTTTAAGAAATTCAAAACAAAATAACATTTTGTGGCTCTTTAATGTGTCGTGACAGATCACTGTAGCGCCTCAGTTCATGCGGCATGTGAACCATTCATCTCTTCCTCTTTACTAGTTATAGCATGAAATAAACATGAATGAACATCAGAAGGTATCTTATTTCAACCTCGGAAAGACATCAATACACACCATTTTTCAAGTTCAAGTCCACCGACGTTAATCTACTCTCCAGTCTGATTTGTTTGTCGGGCAAAATGGCAGATTCAGCATTATGATTCTTTAGAACGCCTGTCAATCAAACTCAGTTAGACTTTTCGCACATGCACTGCCCTTTTATAATAAGACCGTGCATACTGTATGTCTTTATGTTTATGAACTCGTCAGTGGAGGATATTTAGGGCCAGATTTGTTAAACATGGCAAATTTGCTTGAGACTGCAAGCCCATGAAAATGCTAATAGGATTGGAGGTTCTGCTAGTGATTTACTGACAATGTGCAAATGAAAAGACATAGATGTAGATGACCAACACAATCTACCAAGAGCAGCTTAAATTAGTGTAAAGCCGCAAACAAGCAGAGCCAATGATAAGCAGGTGCAGCTAATCTGCTAACACCACAGGTTCAAAATGGGTTAAGACATGCTTTTTTTGGGTGCTAAATACTGGCGCAAATACCGGTAAATTGACTTTCACAAACCTTAGTAAACCACCTTGCACGATTCATTTAAATACTCTCCTCCCATAAATTTTGCACTGTGCCTAAGTTTTGTTCAGAATACAAAAATGCATATGTATGTAAATGTCAATCAGATTGCAAAGTTTAGGGTTCATGGAAACACAACTTTCAGAATCTGAAATCAGATTGGATTCATTTGGATTGACAAAGCTTAGCAAATACCTAGTGCCTGCTTTTGCAGTCAAGCTTTCAATATTTACAACCCAGGCTCATTGAAAATATGTGTTTGTGGAAATATTTCCGCAACACTGATATTGCCTTATACAAACCTTACTTCACATTTTGCGTCAGTTTCAAAGTGAAATGTCCAGTGAGTGGCACTAAAACACACGTTAAATACATGACCATGGCCATGTTTTTATTACATTGCTTCAGGTAGGGGAGAGTGGGGTAAGTTGACCCACCCCCTGTATCTTGGCAACTGTACACTTATACTGTCATGTGACCATGTAATTTGGAACCACCCATCATTTCTGCCAGACTGTGAAACGGAGAAACACATGGGAGGAGTGGAAGGCACACACTTACTAACTGTTTTTGGCTTGTCAAAGTAAAATTTTAGCATAACAGATGTAATGGCTATTACGTCAAAGCAAATTTATCCGGGTCTAAAAATTATTTATGATGCATATAGGTGATTTATCAACATATAAAACCATGCAAATCATTTAGCTAAATATTAGTCTGAATTGGTAAGCTATCTAGTTTATTTAAAAAAGGCAGCTATGGGGAAAAGTGAGCCAAATGCTGTTGGTTAAATTGAGCCAGCATTTTAACCTACCCCACCATAAGTGACTGAAGTTTACTTAAATCTCTGAAGTATAACCTGGTATTTTAATGTGATATTATTATGCAGCTGGTTTAGTTTATTATATATATATATATATACACACACACGTTACTTGTAGTTTATTTGATAGGGACAGCGTACAAGTTCACCAAATCCTTCTCTGATAAGAACCAGAAGATGGTTTTCATAACATTATAATCATATATATCTTTCCACCTGTTGTCCCTAATGACCTGTTTGACGTTGCAGAAAAGCTACCATGTCAAGAATCTTTTGACTAAAATGTTCATTAGTTTCAGTGACATTTATTAATTCATTCTAATTAATATTTTATTTAAATTTACTCAAACTCTCTGTTTAGTCTATTTTCTGGGAATAGTCTATTTTTGTCATAGACAATTTCTGATGAATTAAAATGATAGAAAACATCCTGAAATTACTTTAGATACGTTCATTGTACTTCTTTCTCGTTTTACTTTATTTTGAGGACCACATAAGTACAAATTGGCTCATCTTACTCCACTCTCCCCTATGTATTGCAGCAGTTCAGAATTCAAATGTCCAGGGAGTGTCACTGAAAGGTTAATGCTGTATTGTGTTGGAAAATAACAACCTCCCAGAACAAACCCAATCCTAAACCTACCCAATAGTGTTAAAACATTATACAAAAATGCATTCACTAATGCAACCATGCTATTTCAACTTCCTTCTATGAGGGTTTGAGCTGTTTTGTTGAACTCAAAACAATGATTCTACAACACTGTTCAGTTTATTTAAAAAATCATTTTCATTTAACACCATTATGTTAGGTTTCCTATTTAAACAATTGCATTGTGTTAAACTGACTTGAAACAGCAGCGTCTCAACTCAGTATTTTCATTTTGAAAGAACATGTTTCAATTAAGTAGGCCAAAAATAACATTTGATGCTTGTGTTCAATTTAGTTAAGTAAATTAAGTTAATGCAACACAATTCTTTACAACCACTTTACTTAATTAATTTGAGTTGAGAGTACATAAATGATTTTATTTGTGTAACTAGGAAGTTGATTTCCCCTTCCCATCATGCTTTGCACAGGGCTGGATAAGGAGAGTAAATGTTAAAATAAAATGTTATTTTATGCATTTTTTTTTTATACAAGATGATAAAATTGGGACTTGTTAATGTTTAATGCTCTTTTATGTTTGTATTTAAAACAGTTTCTGGTATGTTAGTGTTTTTGGGGGTTACCATTGTGGTAAAGTGTAGAGCATGTGCTTGGGTTGAAGACCTGCTAGCCTGAATTAAAGTTGTTTTAATGATAAAACAACAACCACAACCACAACAACTATTTTGGGCATGTTGTGGATGTACCAAAACCGTCTTATGGCTAATACCTAACAAACTGGCTAATGCCTGAAGTTAAGTAAATCTAATGTATCATTTTTTTGTTGTTGTTGTTGTTGTTGAGTGTAGAAAGGTTTCTGCTTAATAATTCACTTTCCAGTTAAATGTTTTAGTATGAGTTCAACAAACATAAAAAAAATCACTTCATAAACGTATCAATTTGATTTAAACTATATTTCATCAGTTGGCCCAACTCATTACATTTCATTGCATTGATTTGTTTTTTATGAGTTGGGGTTACACATATTTATTGGATGGAAATCCTGCCCTCAGTTAAATTGAGCTCATGCAATGAATTATTTGTTTTTGAGCGCAGTGTCACAGAATTCATATCAGAGTGCTGTGAGAGGATTTCTTAACCAAAACTAGAAGATTCCTGTTGTAAACACTTGCAGTGTAAACGGTGTCCTTTATTATAACAGGAGTGATTATAGTTTTGTTGAGTCATGCTGCTCATGTAGATGCAGAAACAGCAACTTAATTTTCTAAAATGTGCTGGTGAGCCGCTGATAACCAGTAGGGGAGCAGATTTTGGAGTATCTCTGCTGTGGAAACTGGATTTTTTATTTATTTCTTTTATAAATCAATAATGTCAATTATGCACACACAACATCTCAAAATATTCTGTTTCTCTTGCCTCTCCTCCATCCAGATCTGTGTTTTTCCTCTCCTCCTGTCAATCTTATTACCGCAGTGGTTTAAGAGCAGGCCCTGCTGTCATAACAGAGAAGAGCGCCGAAAGGTTACACACGCGTAGACACACCTTCCATACAATCTCAATTGTAATGCGCTGTCAAAACCTGTCAGAATATGCAGGGCTGTTGGGTGGACATGTGCCCCTGCCCACGACTCCGCACACCAAGCCTCGCGCTGTGGAAAAATATGATTATAGACAACACTTGCTCTCCATCCGCTGAGAGCGACGTGTCTCCGGTGACATAATGCAAACGTGTGTCTCCCGCTCTGATTATTTAGAGCCGTAGAGGCTCGTGGGAGGACGGGGACTGTGACATGACACCAGGCACCTCTTCTTCAGCTAGAGATCAACCCTCATTACCTTGAGAACTGACACGGCGGCCCGGCTCTCTCAGGAAATGCTTAAAAATGAACATAAGGCGATAGAAAGGAGCGATTGACTTCCTCGGCGAGGTTCTCGGGGGCCGCCGCGCCGGCTGTTTGCACAGGGAATAGGATGAGCTTGCTCAAACATTAGCCTGATGAATTGCTGAAGGTTTCGAGGTGTGTTGACTAATGGAATGGGTCAACACACAGCAGGCTTTATGGACACGCTTTTCTTGATACATATAAATGTTGGGATTATCTTTCCTCTTTTCTGTTTATGCTTTTTTAGAGATCCATTTATTCTATACTGTGGCAGTTAGAAAAGGAGAAAATATTCCCTGCATATTTATAGTTACTTATTAAATCATATAGGGGAGATTGCATGGGGCTAGTTGTCACACTAACCATAAAATCTTGACAAAAATAGCTGGCGAATATTGTCTGTTATCACCCGGGGGAAAAATACTTGACTTTTTGTGACAAAATGCACCAATAGTGGGGCATGCTGTCAGAATGGGAACCTGCCATTAAACAAGTGGTAAACCTGTTATAAAGGACAAAACTGATAATAAAATAAAAGGTAAACAAAAGGTAACATGCAATCAAGTTAATATTTTTAAACAATAAACTACATGTCAAAAGTTTGGTGTCAGTAAAATTTAATGTAATGTTTTGATGGAAGTCTTTTTTGCTCTACGCTGCATTTATTTGATCAAAAATAAATAAAAATAAAAATGGTTATATTGTAAAATATTATTACATTGTAAAACAACTGATTTATATTTTAATATATTTTAAAATAATTTTCTCCAGTTTGTTAGTGTCACATGATCCTTCAGAAATAATTCTATTTTTCAAAGTTGTAAATAAAACAAAGATTATTGTAATATGTTTTAGCAAAAAACCAACCTGATCTCAGTAAGAATACAAACCTCAGGGAACTTTTACGCAAGATGCAAAATACATACCACCATGTACATTTCGTGACATATTCGATGTGAAATGTCCACTGAGTGGCACTAAAAGAGTGTTTGTTTGTTTTTTTCCCCGGAACAGATGAAAGTACATATGGCACGTTTTCTGTGACGTTGGTTTTGTAGGTGTCACCGCAGATCTGACTTGAAATGTCCGATGAGTGGCACTCTAAGTCTAATGCTCCGTGACGTTTTAAAATAACGTACCATCTGCACTACACCTAAACCTACCCGATAGTATGAACAAAAGCGAGTGTGACTTAAAAACATAATCGCAAGCAGGCCATTTTAGCTTGTTTTTTGATCTCTCAGCTTTCAGCTCTGTCATCATGAGTCATGTTTTTGAAGGGATTCATACCCAAGTATTCCACATCCTAGGTCCAATTCTGTGCCGGTTGAGCTACAGAACAAGCTTGTTATGTCTGGAAAGCAAAACATATGGAGCTGTAATCGTAACTGTGTAGGAAAATGATTACAAGTGCTTGCTGTTTTACCGCCTCTAGTGTTCATTTCTGTTGGAAACTGCAGTGATATGTACTTGTTGGTACGTATTTAGCATCTTGCAAAAAAGTTCCCAGAGGTACGTTTTCCTCATGAGACAAGGTAGCATACTTTTAAATCAATGTGTAAGTAAAAAGGTATCAGTCCTACAGAGTAGACTGCAATATAGTATTTAAAATAAAATATTATTATATTATTATTATTATTTTTTATTTTTTTATTTATTTTTTTTTTGAGACCAACTGACTAATTAAATTTTGGATGGCTAAGCCTTTTCTCGTTCGTCAACTAGCGTTTAGTTATTAGGACTATTATGGAAACTATAAATCAATTATGGAAACAACTACGTAGATAGTTCAGATTCAGCTGTAATGCAGCTCTCAGATCAAGTCAGTTTAGTTAGTTCAGTTCATATCAATAATAGTATGAATTTTAAAGCGAGTTCAGTTCAGCTAAAAGCATTTCCACAAAAGGCAGTGATGTCGTTATTCAGCTTTAGTCAGTTCAATGTTGATTCAGTTCAGTTCAATAATAATGTCAATGTTGCAAGATCAGATTCAGCTGTTTGTTCTCATCTGATGGTGTCAGTGTGGTCACTATTGTGTTATTAAATAACATACAGCCAAATACTGTGTAATACAAATACATTTATTTATACAGTATGTGTCTGTTGAGACTCATTGGTTCTCTATTCCCCTCCCTCTTAAATGTATCATGTCAAAAAGCTAAAATAAACCGTTTTCCCGAGCTAAAGACAGACCCTCTCCCTGCCCTCTGTGGTGCGGTGACAGGCCGGTCTGTTGAGTTTGTTTCTGGGGCCCTCACGCTGTGTGCTGTTTATGTCCTGCCCCCATGGCCCAGCTTGTTACAGAGATGACAACGTTTTCTTTCCTTTTTTTTGTCTTTGTGCTTCTCTTTCTGACAGCCAGAAAGCCCTGAGCTAAACAAACAAAGGCGGCAACAAAGCCAGAAAGATTCTGAGTTCTATCTTTCTTCTTGAAGCCATGCAGACAAGCAAAGAGGTCTATAAGGGTTTTGCCTCCATACTAGCTAATAATGTTTCTAATGTGGCCAAAAATGTAAAGCGTCTTTTGTGTCTAGCTGCTTTCAAATGCTCCCATGTGTTTTTTTTTTTCTTCACTCTGTGATCAAAAGTGCATCAGAAGTTTCTGTTTACAACATAATATGGTCTGTTTACAACAGACATGTCTGTTGAGTGCTTGAACAAAATGGCCAATCAGAGGTGTTAAAGGTGTTCACACTGCAGGCAAATGTGACCCAAATCCGATTTTTTTGCTCACATGTGACTCAGATCTGTTTTTGTCATGACAGTGTGAACAGCACAAACCACATGGAATCTGATCTTTTCAATTCCGATTTGTGCCACTTCCATATGTGGTAATAAATCCGATTCAGGTAGGGGTGTACTGATTCATCGATATGATGTCTGACGATGCATCGATGCTACGCGTAGATATCTAAAGTATAATTAGGCACCTTTATTTTGGCACTGTCCACATTTTCACGTAATGTCTGTCTATGCGTTCAAACTCACGTATCAGGACTCGATATAAGGACTGCCCGAAGGCACAAGGCGAGCATAAAAGACGCTCGGGATTGTTGGTGGAACAGTCGAGCGCTGTGTGAGAAGTTTTCTGCGCACACATCTGAAGCGCACAGACACAGACAGCTGTGTCTACACCGCGCGAATACTAAATTGAGTTCTCTTACGCTTTTTTTGTGCGTGGATGAATAAATACCTACGAATATCCTAGTAAACACAGTTTACAAAAACAGTTGAGAAAGAAAATGCATGTGTATCAATAGCCTACAGTATATTAAATCCGTGCTTTCGTTCTTAAAGTGAAAGCAAACGCTGTCAAAGAAAAATACAAGTGCACACTGCTCCTGACTAAATAACCTTTGTAACATCAAAAATGATTAATCTATATTTAATTTATACTGTGAAGACTATGCAGTTATTTTACATTTGATTATTACATTTCTGTAGCATATCTAAAAATTTCTTTTAGACTGAGCAGAAAAACCTGAAAAGCACTGTTTATTGAACTTGTGTCTTTGTTCTATTGTATTTATTTTCTGATATTGCTTGTAATTTGGTTATCTGTAGAAAAGATTTTTAGCACTGAGCCCATAGCAGCCAGAATTGTTTTTCCAACAGTTTATTTTCTTTATTATTTAAAAAAAAAAAAAAAAAAGTGTATATGCCTATTTTTTATTTATTTTTATTTATTTATTTTTTTTATTCTTTTTTTGAATGTCCAAATTGAGGTACAGGATGTGAAAATTTCAGATAAATGTTCATGTTATATATTTTGGTTGCATTTGTGAGTTAATAAAAATGTAGATGGTTGTTTAAAATAGATATATAATATCATAATATCGAAATATCGATCGATATACTCCTGTATCGAATCGAATCGTAATCGTATCATATAATTTTTTGAGATATCGGCAAATATCGTATCGCTGGGTATGAGAATCGATATTGTATCGTATCGTGACAAACCATCCAATTTACACCCCTAGATTCAGGTGAGATGTTTTCAAATGCGACCGCAGTGTCATGTTGGAAGTCATGCGACTTTTACGTCACTCTAGAGAGACATTCATCATAATTCTGCGCTGATGAGAGACACTTCAAAGATTTTACATACCCAAAATTATCAAGACAGTTGCGAAATGTAATCAGTGGAAGTGTGATGTGTCACAACTCATTACAGTGACTATATACAAGCAAAACATGAGGACTCGTATCATAAGAGTCTCAAAACTCTGCTGTCTTTTGTCACATCTTTGTCTTTATTTTTCACATTGCCTGTGTATAATTTCGCTGGCTTCTGCAGCAGATCACACTATACATAAACGCATAATCGCTTGTTTTATGTCCTCCGTATTTACTTCGTGATGGCGTGCTGCGCAAGTGTTGCCAAACCCACAGTTTCCCTGCGGAATCAGACTACTTTTTCCACTTTTTGTTTCCACTGTTTGTTTGTTGTTTTTCATCTTTGTAAATTTTCTAGAGTAAATGCAAAAATCATGAAATATATAAGTATATATATATATAATACTGTATATTGAATATTGTCAATCTGGAAAAATATTGAGATAAAATTCTTTCCTATACAAAGAAAACATCCAGTGTCTTCAAATGTCTTGTGCATTTGTCAGCCCATAGTCTTTGGCTGTAATGTGACAGGCATCAGACAGGAAAAATGTAAATCCACACATTTACTATAATATTTTGAAAAACTGTCTATTTATTAGTTAGTTAAAACATCAAAATGATCTTAAAGATCGGTAAATTTAGAGAAACATGATTAGGCTGGCAGTGATATGCTTGCTGCCGACAGACAGACACTTTAGCTGAACTCCTTGCTGCTATGATTTTTGCATGTACTGTCACAAGTGTATAAAATGCATCATCTAATAATTAGGGCTGTTGATGTAACATGTTAATATAATTTAATTAGTTATGGAAAAAAAAATACACATTCAAATTATTTTTAACCCCTGCCCCACTGAACTGAACTGGGTGAACCAATGATTCAATGACCCATTCATAAAGAGAGCCATTTAGGGGCAGTCGTGGCCTAATGGATAGAGAGTTGGACTTGTAACCCAAAGGTCATGGGTTTGAGTCTCAGGTCTGGCAGGAATTGTAGGTGGGGGGAGTGAGGAAAAAAAAAAAAAAAAAAAAAAAAAAAACATAAGCAAAATAATAAGCAATCAAACAAATATTACAGACTTAAATCACCAAAAAAAAATGTAAACATTTACTTACCTCATGTAGTTTCAAACCTGACTTTCTTTCCAAACTGTTTTGGTTACTATTGACTTTTATTGTATGGGAAACAAAACAAAACAGAATGAAACAAAACAAAACAAAGCAAACAAGAACAAACAACAACAAAACTATCCCTTTAATAACCATTTTCGGGTGAGCTATCCCTTCAATACCCATTTAAAATCCATTAATCTCATCCAGTTAATGTTGAATCAAATGCAATATTTATTTCTAAAGCTACTTTTTGTAATGTCTATTTGATGCTTTTCTCAATTAACACAATAATCGCTTATCAGTTAGATTAATCACCACATTGTGTAATTAATTAGATTAAAAAGTCTCTTTACAGCCCTACTAATAATATAATATATTGAGCTACAAAAAAGTCAGCTAATAAATAACCATCCAATAAAAACAAAATAAATAACTATGGCAAGCTTCAACTTTAAAACCATTTTCAGACACTTTAGGTAGGAGTCAGCTTGCCTGAAACTAAAAACGCATTTCTTTAAGATTTTAAACCCATAAGGTTTCAATAAGGTTCACGCTGTCCTTAAAATGAACTTCACCTTCATCTGCTGGACATACTTCACCAGCAACTCAAAGTCTGTGCTTTAGTTCTGACAAGTTATTAGTTTTTGAAATAGAAAAACTGTCCAAAACAATGAACGTCAGATTGCTTGATTTCTTTGCAATGGACACATGAATAAAATGCTTTGCTTTAGTTTCATTCTCAGATATATTTCTCACAGCTTTCTGACTCGGCGACCATGGTGTGTAACCTTGCCGATACAGTAAACATTTCTAGTTGCCAGGTCCTATTATTTCAGGCTCTATAATGAGGTTGACATAACGAAGCGTCTGTCCGGCAGATGGGGAGTTCGGGGTCGCACGTGGCCATGGGAGGAGAACGCATTAGATTGGCACATCAGAACCGTCCCTCCTGTGATTTTATGAGGTCGACTCAATTATGTGGTGACCCCGGGTAATTATTCAATTCGCAAAGTTAATAAACACTGGAGGGGATCTCCTGACAGCCTGGAGCGCAACTTTGTCACTTGCAATTCAAATTACAGCGGGACTCCAAGGTGCAAGACACTGAAAATAGACGACAGGTAATGATCTATTGCTTTGGAGAGAGTGCTGAGTTTGTCAAGGGGGTTGGGGAAGGAGGTTGGGTTTATTTAGTCACTTATTTTTCATGCTTGCATTCAAAACAACGGCAAGAACAAAAGGAACTCTTGAATTACTGTGGGAGCTGGCACACTTGTTTCTGTTCATTGTTGAACAAGAAGAAAAAAAAAACAATCCGCCCTCTACCATGCATCCTCCAATGAAATAAACAGACTTATTTTGGGTTGACGTTAGATGATAAACAACAGGCGTTTATTCACACGACTGCTGAGGAGAGATCCCATAATGCTTTTCAGTTCCGATTAGAAGTTCAGTAAAGCTTTAGATTAGGGAACACTATTCACTATTAATAGTTGCTTATTAGCATGCATATTTATAGTATATTGTCTGTTTATTAGAACTTATAAAGCACATATTAATGCATGACCATATTCTAGATCCCTTAACACTACCCCATACCTAAACATAACAACAGCAGCCACCTTGCTTACTATTAATAAACAGCAAATTATGAGTTCACTGAAGGAAAACTAGTTATTAGTGAATATGTGTTCCTGAATCTAAAGTGTTACCATAAGTACCTCTCCGTAGCAGAACTTGGGTTGGGTACGTATGTTATCATTAAATGCTTTGACTGTTTGAGTGAGTAATATGGTTACACATTTATATCTAAATTGACTCGCACAGATGGACTCACACGTGCATTTTCCGAAAACCTGATCAGTGTGAACGAAACTGTACTAGTATGAGTGTTTTGTATGTGGCAGTAGCATTAGAAAGGTTCTGCGTACCCAAGCAATTAGAGAGAATGACTGTGGGGAATTACTTATTGATAATAACATTAATATGAATTCCCTTGTCACTTGATGCGTACAGCTTATTTACATAATTACAGTTTTACATAATTTGCGTATTTACAGTTACAGATTGATTCATGCCAGTGGATCTATAATCGCTGTGGTTTTTACGCTCAGTTGCTGTGGGATGTTGTGGTTGTTTCAGATTCTCATTGGTTGGTTGGCATGTGGGCAATTTTATTTGCTTGAAGAGCTGAACCTGAATTGCTTGTGCAAGTCAAAAAAAAAAGTGCTAGATATTGATTACAAAAAAACACCTGAATGTAGCTGATTTTGTTGTTGTGGCTTGTCAAATATTGTAAATTAATGCTGCTTTTATTCAGGGCCAGATTATGGCGGTCCCCCTTGGTTGAAATCATGTTCCGGGCAAGCGGTATTTCGGCAGTGGCTCCCCAGTAGGATCATGTTGAATATAGTTAAAATGTATTTCATATAAAATGTTAATAATGTATTTAAAAATGTAATGACTTTCTTGTATGGCAGCGCTGAATTTTCAGCATCATTACTCCAGATCCTTCAGAAATCCTTCTAAAATGCTGATTTGCTGCTCAAGAATCATTTCTGATTACTATCAATCTTAAAAACAGCTGTGCTGCCAAATATTTCTATGGAAACCTTTTTTTTTTTTCCAGGATTCTTTGATGAACAGAAAGACATCAACTTTTTGACACATTATAAATGTCTTTACTGTCACTTTTAATCAACTGAATGCATCCTTGCTTAATTAATTAATTTATAAATCTTACTTACCTCAATTTCTTGAATGGTAGGGGTTAAGGTTTATTTATTTTCAAACATGTCTACACAAAATAATATATAACTACTATGTTATGGTATAATATAATAACACAAACTGTTAAAGCATTTCCATATTTTTCATCATCCAAACAAGTGGTAATATCCCAAAATTGCAAAGGATTTGACAGAATCATCTGAAATGAGGTGAGATTGTCAAAAGAGACAGTGTTTCCATGAAACGATCTCTTATGGGACTGGCCTAGTCATACTGTTTCATTCAATTAATCATATAAATATTGATGTAATATTTGTAATTTTAAGCTTTCAGGTTGACCACACTTTATACTGATAGTCCACTTTTGACATTCTACTAACTATAAGTAACTTTGCAACATGTCAGCTGACTCTCGTTAGAGTATTAGTAGACTGGTTAGGAGGATTAGTAGAAGAAGTTGACATTAATTTACTCATAGTTAGTAGAATGTCTAAAGAGGTATATCAAAATAAAGTGTTTCCCAATGAGTAAAGTATGGTTCAGATTAAAATCAGAAGTACTGGATATGGAACTATCAGGTATTTCTTGAAGGAGATCTCGTCTCCGGAGCCCTGATGCATGAAACTTACCCTGAATTACTTCCATTAAAATGCCTCTCAGTTTTAATCATTTAAGCAAAGGTGTGTGATAGAGTTATATGAATTATGCCTGCCTCAGAGCTTGTTCTCATTCCATAGCTCATGAAAACCTAATTGAACATCATGTGGCCAAATGATTTAAATAGCTTTTTATTCATTCTTAAGTCGTTCGGCGGCGGGCAGGCACTCAGCTATAAAGGTAGGTCACAGACATCTGTTGCCACCATATCAGCCATTTGAGAAGGGTGAGGATTTTAATAAAAGAATAGCTGCTCATAAAAATTTGCTTAATAAGTATCAGGGTGAGAAATTAAATCAAAATTAGGTCTTCAGATCTTGTCTGTCGGACTGTCAAATCTTGGCAAGGGTTTCAAGAAGTTCTCCTCCTTTGATGAGTCCTGCAATTTGAGTCTTTGAGCACAGACCACATATCAAAAAGAAATAAGACTTGAATTGTTGGACATGAAATTGCTTGGTAGACTTCAGCGTCTCCTGAGATTAAAAGAGCCAACACATCTAAGGGAGATTGGCACGGCTTTGAATGCTTTCAGGTTGAAACCTACAATAAAGCTTGAACATAAGATCCCACAACAAATGCAGCACGTACTATGAACTAAACCTTAAACGGGTTTTAGGACCAAGTATGGTATGTTGCTCTAAGCTCCTTATAAATAACGTTTAGAAAGTGATGGTGGACGATTCGAGTTCAGTACAAAATAGAATGTTTCTCAGTACTTCTTTAATTCAAGTTTCTCTGTTCCCTTATCTCTTAATTCATTATATGCCTGTTCTGTAATTAGTTTCTTTGTTTCTGTTCCACAACGTTATTATCCTTTTATCTTTCATCTCTGTTTTCTCCTATTTGTGACTCTAATTGGACGAATGGATAACTGAATATCTGTATCCATTTAAGCACGATCAATCAATCAATCAATCAATCAATCAATCAATCAATCAATCAATCAATCAATCAATCAGGAATGACCATTTTCTGAGTAGCATGGAGTGGTGACATATAACATTATGATTTGTGGACTTATTCTTTTAAATAAAAATACATTAATTATATTAATTATACTACTAATGTACTATTAGTATTTATTATTATAGTATTTATTAATATTTTGAATTAGCTTATATTTTGATAGTTTCAGTTTTCTTTTTAATTTTAGTTAGGCATTTTTATTTTTTATTTTTTATTTTTTTGTCATCTTATTATTTTTTTAGGTTTTGTATACCAAGGCAAGATTTCTAATTTTCAAGTTTCATTTAATATTTTATTTTATTTTATTTTATTTTATTTTATTTTATTTTATTTCATTATTTTATTTTATTTTAATAATCGAAAAATGATTTTGTAATAAGTTTAGTTAACAGTCCTACTTAATATATATATATATATATATATATATATATATATATATATATATATATATATTTTTTTTTCCAGGTTTTTAAAATTAAATTAAATTAAGTTAAATTAAATTAAATTAAATATTTAAGAAACAAACAAACAAACAAACATACAAACAAATAAATTAATAAATTTATTGAATGTGCATGGATGTAGTGGTGGAGGTTGAAGCAGGACTTTTTTTTTTTTTTTTCTTTCCCGAGGGGATTTTTCAGTGCAAACTATAGCACCATTTAAAATATCAACAATAATAAGAAACCAAAATAAATAAATAAATAAATAAAATAAGAAAATGATCTAGATTAAATTTTGCAGCTAATTTTAGTTAGTTGTAGTCCTTCGAATCTTTTGAAAAATGACTGCAACAACATTTTGGTAGTGCACAGATATTCCCTTATACAACATACATTGAAAGGAACAACAAACAGCAAGTTACATTTTAAATGCTGTCTGATCCTTCAAAGTCTAAAATTAAAATATTCAAATCTGTAGGAGCATCACTCATTTTTTCCTGTTCTCCAAACCCTCTGCTCAGTCAGAGTTCACGGTGACCCACAAGCATTATTCTTATCATTTAAGGCATGGTAGGATTAGCTAAATCATCCGTTTTTCATGAGAAGGCTGCCAACTGGAGATGAGCGTTTCATGTCTGATGCTGTTTTTCTGCCTCCTTTCTGGTGTTGTGCCTTTGGTCTGAGTCTTCGGGTGGTCTGTGAATGAGGTTCTATCCCCCAAAATAAAAGACTGGATGTCTGTGCTTGGATGAATAATTACAGAAGTCTGATAACAGCTGTCACGACAGCCTCCGATTCAAACTTCTTAAACTTGTTTTTCCTATGTCCTACCATAAAATTCTCTTTTCTTTTCCGCCAAAATCCAGCTTTTCCCCACATATTCGGAGCTTTATACTGTCAGTGTTGCTTTATTTCCTGGGTACAGTTCTTCTTGTGTTGTGCTCTTTAGTATTTAACCCCATCAGCTGATATCTTGAAACAAAAGATGATTTCAAACAAACTTGAGGTCCAAAACAACACTGACCATAGAAAAGACAATTTTCCACATGGAGAAATAAAGTCATGCTGGTTTGGAATGACATGAGTAAGTGATAGCAGATGTTCATCTTACAAAACTAAATCAAAGAATAAACCAGATAAGCAGAGGCCATTGTAATGAAGTAGCGTCTATCGTAACAGATCCAGCTTTGTAGGAACCAGATCATCCATCAAGCAATTAAGGAAGTATGTAAATGAACATGAATATGTGCATATGAATCAAATCTAATTATAGCTGCAACCAAATCACTTATGGGATATGACAAAAATAATAATCATAGAGCACATTTGTGATTGTGATTTTTGAAGTGTCAGTCATAATTATGAGTTATTAAAGTGAATTACTCTCTGTAATGTGAGGGCTGGTACTGATGTGCCTTTCTTCTTTTCCTTCTTTTGTCTGTGTATCACTCTTAAAAGATGTTCATTATTATTTATTATTATTAATCAGTTAAGTTCTATTAACTAAATCAAATCAATATTTGGTGTGACCACCCTTTGTGCCTTTAATACAGTATAATATAGTGTGCAGTCAGATTTGTCTCATCTTGGAGAAGTTGCCACTGTATTTTTTTTTTTTTTTTTTTTTTAATAATTCATCTCAGCCACTCTCTTGTAATCTCAGACTGACTTGATAATGGTGAGATCAGATCTGTGTGGGCTGTACCATCTGCTGAAGGACTCCATGTTCATACAAAAATTACAATATTAGCAAAAACAATGTTTGGAAATGTACAACTGATATGTCCTACTGGCACACTAAGTTGCACAAACAGCCATTAGGTTAAGAGTATGTCTAGCCTACTACTCTAGAACTCATTTGATCAACTAGCAGTTAGCAAGAGGTAATCAGTGTAATAAGCTTTTCAGTATCAAACAAGACCTATTTATTTATTTACCAATCTATGAAATTAATTAAAGTAAAAATCAGCATTGGCGAGCATTCGATACAGTGTTACTGGTCAGTTGACCTACATTTTTATTTTATTTTTTTAAATTGATTTTAACAATGGAATATGGTTTAGTACAATTATCAAATCACAAAGACTGTGTTGTAATTATATAAATATGCAAACTGAAGTGCTGTGATCTTTTCATTTGCACTGCTTATAACGATGTTTTCAGTGTCTTGTTCGCAGTAAATGCTGCTCCACACAAACTCCATCTGTGCAAGTGCTGTGAGTTTGAGTTACTTATACTGTATGTTGCTTATATGTTGCATTTGAAAATGCCACATGCACCAAACATCTACCAAACATCTAAGTTTGTAATGAGAACATAAATATATTGTCAATAAAAGAAAGAGGAGTTCCAGTGAGATTTTACAAAATGAACACTATATGGTATAACATTTGAAAGCAAAGTAGTAGGTTTTAATATACAGTATTTGGACTGTTGGACTATTCATTTTATTGTATGTTGAATTATGTGATATTATGTGATATTATGTGAGTCTAATGCTGATTACTGGCCATGTCATTTGAAGTCCAAGGCAAATTTTCCAAAAAGGGGAATTCTATTCTATTCTATTCTATTCTATTCTATTCTATTCTATTCTATTCTATTCTATTCAAGGGTAAACAGTTATAAAAATTGGTATTGTAAATGTTCTGTTGTTATAGAAATTACATTATTATTTTTATTTTTGGGGAATAACTAATTACTTGTAATTGAATAATGTAATTTAATTACCATTATAAATGTAATTGTAATCTGTTACAGTTACTGGGAAAATCTGAATATTTTCACACAGATATTTGCTTGATTTCTTTCCCAGATTGCATCGACTGCGCTAAAATATGAGACATCAGTGTTTCAGGAGTTTAGGACACAGAATAGGACACGTGTTTATTTGATATCTGTTTTATTTCTTATTTGGGTTCATGAATATTCTTTATTTTGTTAAATTAACTGTTTTTTTTTCATTGTTGTAGATGCCAGTTTTTCTTATCGTAGCTATGCAAAGATTTGATTTCAAATCAGTATCATAGCTATGTATTATGATTTTAAATCTGTATTTAACCTCAGAACAATCAAAGTAAAAATAGGTGCTAAAATCCTATTTTGTGGTGGCTGTGCTTTCAAATTAAATTATTATAATGTTAATTCAAGTGATGGGATTTTGAAAGTCTGACAGTAATTAGTGTTGAGTACTACTGTAAGATTAAACCTGCCTGCTTTAAATGTTTCAAAATGATTAACAGTTGAAAACATTTTATAGAAATTTAGAGAAGTAATCCAAAATTAATCAAATGTAACCAGTTACATTAATAAAATAGTTACACTACTTATTGCATTTTAAATAGGGTAACTTAACCTATTACATTTCCAAAGAAAGCTTCCCAACACTGATTATTTTATATTGTCTAATTATTGATTATTACATAAAATATTACATTAAAATAATATTATTAAATACTTTACATTTTAATAATATTATAGAGATTTATTTTGTTTGTTTAATTTTCATAAGTTGACAAAATAAATAAATGAAATAATAATAATTAAAGAAATAATGCACATACAGTTTCATTGCCAGTAAAAAAAAAAAAAAAAAAAAAAAATATATATATATATATATATA
>JAFVLL020006311.1:0-24017 GCA_021397915.2 Tor tambroides | reverse complement strand
GTGTTTCCTGGATTTACCCCTTTGCCTTGCCGTTTGGACTCTGTTCGCACCCCGTTTGGATTATTGCTCTCGTCTCTGGATTATCTCTCTGCCTTGCCCCTTTGGATACTGTTCGCCGATCGTCGACCCTCGCTTGCTCCACGGATTGCTGTGTCATGCCCTTACCATACCTGTTTGCTGTGTACCGACCCTGCCTGTATGACCATGTTTTGTAATAAAGCTTTGCATATGGATCCGCACGTCTCACGTCTCATCAGCCCCGTAACAGATACCATGGAATATTAGTGAATATAAACAAATAAAAAAAAAAGAGGTTACACTTTATTTTAAGGTGTCCTTGTTACAGTTTAATTATACATTTAAGTACTGAGTAACAATAATTAACTACATGTACTTACTATATGGTTAGGTTTAGGCTTAGGGTTAATTGCATGTAATTATGCATATTTTATTGTTATTATAATAGTAAGTGCACATAACGTGTAACAAAGACACCTTAAAATAACGTGTTACCAAATAAGACAATCCAGAATTTCTGAAAATCAAAAAACACATTACATAGGACGCTATTATTGTTAAACTTTTCATAAATAATTGTTTTAATCAATCAATTAGATTAATTAGACATGTTTTTCAAACATTTAAATAAACCATTAAAACAGAAATATAATATCTGGAAATTCAAAAACCAAAATCTCTCAATTTAATCATAAGAGCAATCAGCTGACCTTATTGGCCTCTGAATGTCAAAACATCTGAAGACAGAACTTGTGGCCTGGACAAAATCAGAAGTGAAAGACTTTGAAACTGCACACCTGAGCAGAGAGAGCAATTACTCCATTCCCACACCGATCCTGACATCAGGAGTCAAAGAAACACTACCACAGGAATGGACAAGAGAAAGATTTAGATCTCAAACAGACTGGCAAAGGAATTGATGCAGTATCCCTCAGTACATGCAGGTCAAACCATCTCAGAATTTCTTCCACCACTGACCCTGCTCACGCACTGCACACAATTTGTTTTTCAAATTCAATCTCTAGAAATGATGGGCCAGACTCGATTTGGGAAACCCCTCTGAAATAGGATGACACTGAAAAGGTTAAATGGCTCCAAAGCATTTTAACTTCAACCACTTTCTACTGCACTGCACTTGCAAACTCATGCATTCAAGCAAATATAAAGAACTGAGCTACAACAAGCTTTTAAACTTTGTTGGTTACATAACATTTGGAAAAGCACATACATGCATATGATTTCAGGGAACATTCCCAAATGACAGAACAACTCAACAACTACTTCAAATCTGATCTGATTAGGACTAAAAGCATTCCAAAAAAAAACCTATAATGCTTTAATATGATCAAATCTGGATGTAAACATGTCCAGGCTATATAAAATATTAATAGATTTGAGTCGTATGGGCCTACAGAGAGCAAATAAATAAATGAACGAAAAATGAATGCATGCATTCATAAATTAAAGAATGAATGAAAAAATTAACGCATGCAGTAATTAATAAAGAAATAAATGCATGCATTAATAAATTAATAAATTGATAAATAAATGCAATTAATGATGAATGCATTAAATGAACGAAAAAACGAATGCATGCAGTATTAAATTAACAAACAAATGCATGCATTAATAAATTAATGAATGGATAAATAAATGCATGCAATGCACGAACGAACAAAAGAAAGAGAAAGAATGGCCTATAATAAAACATGAAACAAATCACTAAGGAACTATCAACTCAAAAATGCTATTAGGCTCTTGTTGAACCCTTGCAGAAATAAATTACAGTAACAAAAATAAATCAATATAAGCAAAGAATAAATAAATGAATAAATAAATAAAATGAATGAATAAACATGTATGCATTAATAAATATATTTTTGATGTAAAACAAATTATTCTGAACAGTGGCCTTGTTTTAAAGCATTTGATTTCATTTGGGGTGACATATCGTGCTGGAAATATTTGCAAGGTGGCGTCATAGTGCGATCAATGCATTTGGAAAATAAATCAATGGTGAAAGGAGCAATAAACACAGGGAGTTTAACGATTCCGCAGAGAGGCGTTTCTGCAGGGTTTCGGCTCACTCCTGCATTTATATTAATGAGTTTGGAGTGTGGTTGGAATTGGCTGCATCCTCTGGCCTCTCTGCAGGACTCACAGATTAAATCGCTGCTCTTAGCAGATGACCTGCTGCCCCTGTGGCCAACAGCATGAGAGTCAGCGGCATTCTGGGTTTCATTACGTACAAGAGAAAAAGCAAGAGATTACAAAGACCTGCACTAGACTCCTAATCATATTTCACAGATATCGCTAATATAACACTGGAGAAATAAGAAGGTGAATCTCATGGAAAATGTTCTCATTTTACTCCATAATTGTAAGCGAAAAAGACGATATTTTGATTAAATAAAAAAAAAAACATTCATTTTTTATTGACAACATACTATATATACAGCAGGTAAAATAAGTATTGAACACGTCACCATTTTTCCAAGTAAATGTGTTTCTGAAAGTGCTGTTGACATGAAATTTTCACCAGATGTCGGTAACAACCAAAGTAATCCATACATGCAAATAAAACAAAACAAATTAAGTTCTGTGCAATAAAATGGAATGACACAGGGAAAAAGTATTGAACTACTGAAATGTATTTAATACTTTGTACAAAAGCCTTTGTTGGTAATGACAGCTTCAAGAAGCCTCCTGTATGAAGAAACTAGTTGGTCAAGTGTGATTTTGGCCCATTCTTCCACAGAGTCTTCAAATGTTGAAGGTTCTGTGGGTCTCTTCTATGCACTCTGATCTTTAGTTCTTATTTTCTACTGGATTCAAGTCAGGTGATTGGCTGGGCCATTCTAGCAGCTTTATTTTTTTTCTCTAAAACCAATTGAGAGTTTCCTTGGCTGTGTTTGGGATCATTTTCTTGCTGAAATGTCCACCCTTGTTTCATCTTCATCATCCTGGTACCGTAGGTGTTGGGCTGAACCAGCTAATATTAATTTCCACTGACAAGGGGCAGGATTGCTTTCTAATTACTGACAGATTTCAGCTGGTGTCTTGAGTTTCCATGCCTTTTTGCACCTCCCTTTCTTCATGTGTTCAATACTTTTTCCCTGTGTCATTCCATTTTATTAGAGTTTAATCTACAGAAAATATTTATTTAAAATATATATTTAAGATTTAAATATTTAAAAATAATTTCAAGATTTTTTTCTGCAGATTTAACGCAAAAATACTATGTGTGTGTGTTTACACACAAAGATGCATGCATAATAAATATTGTATATGTTTTATTAATTGAAAAAAATACATAAATATAAATATTTCTGCATTTAAATTTGCGTTTAATTTTTTGCATTCAGATTTTTGGTTGCAATGTGACATGCTCTTGACAGGTTTTGTAAGATTCACTCAAGAACTTTTTTAATCAGTGTTGTAATCAGATCATTGCATTTGCATTGCATTGTCTGTAACAAAGTGCATTATTTCCCTGCCTTTTTTGCATCTGCCATAACATTAAAACCCCTATAAATTCTTTGCAGTACACCACTTTAAACAACAAAAATTTCATTGATTGTTGTGCAGGAAGGAAAGGATGAAAGCGAGATAAAATAAATCAAGAGATGGTAAACAGGAAGATAACAGGACAGATGATCTGACCATATTGATCTTTCCTGGCCAGATACGAACACACACAAAATGAGCAGAGATTAACAGTAGACCTGAGGGCCAAGAAAGGGTCCTGAAAGGCCAGTGTGTGTGTGTTTGAATTGATCTCAGAAACCACAGCGTTAAGTGGATGTCAGAGTGAAGCAGTCTAATGTATGCGCCTCACACACTGATTATATGGAGGTCAGTCTTGGAAACGGGCCTTTAAAGCATCCTACCAATCAACTCCATTACAGTAAATGCATAATTGTTCAGGCAGTGATTAGTGGAGATTAGTTTGAGAGAAACTGAGGTTAAAATGAAGACAAACGACCCTGAAGAACTCAAAAGAACATATTTTGAGTCTCTTAGCATCACCTGTCAACGCACGCAAACTGAAAACAGAAGTTTTGTATTTAATGTTAAATATTTCAGGCTCTAATAACTGATTTGATGAGGCACATTTGAAGCTGTCGTGTAATGCACACACCTCTTAGTTGAAATCTGTATTCACAAGACAAATTGCTTGAGGCTGATGAACTACATTTCTTGCAGTTATTAATTATTATTTAATACAATTGTTTTTTGGACATTTCATCTTTTATATGTATTTAGCTGTAGTAAAACCACCATAAAGCACACCCTCCACTTGCATGCTTTAAAACTATACTTTGCCTGAAGTCATCTGTTCTGATTGAACCTTTTTCATGCAATACTCTGACTAGTTTAATCACATTTTCAGTGTTAAATGACATTCTGAGAGTTAAAACCTCCTGTGTGGAATTTAGACTCTAAGCTATGGAGTAAATGAAAACTCATCATGGTAATATAAATAAAATATCTGATTCAAATACTAATTGGCCAGCTAATGATGTACTTCCCTGTCACTTCGCATAAAGGAAAAAACAAATTATACATTAAATATTATTTTATTTTATTATTTTTAATTTGTTTATTTAACAATATATTGAAAGATTGGGATAAAAAATGAAAATAATTTTCACATTTATGAAAACTGCAAAAATTAAGTAGAAACTAAAAATAAAAAGTAGGCCTATATATGCAAATAAATATTTATTTACCGAATAATCTCACTCATTTAAGAAAAAAATAAACATTCACAAATTAAAAAAAATAAACATTTAGTTTATGAAAAACTGCAAAGCAAATAAAGTATAAATAAATAATGGAAAAATAAAGACTTTATATATAAAATATTTTTTTTTTAAAAAACCTTTATAAGCAGGTATAGAGGAAATAAACAAACAAATACATAAATAAAAGTCTGAGAGGAAAAGGAATAAAGTAGAGAAAATCAAATTCCATTCAGAGTCAAAAACCAAACAAGACTTAACTATTTAAATATTATAAAAAAATACTTAATCAAGATATAATAATAAAATATAAGATAAAATGTAATTAAACAAAATATATCGATACAATAAATAATAAAATGTATATGAATAATTAACTAAATATCAACCATAAACATCTGCTAACTGAACAATCACACACAGTCAAAAATATTGTTCATGGCAGCTGATACCATGCCAAAGGTGTACTGTACATACTGTAAAAATCATTTTAAAATATTCATAATATCCCTTCAAAAGAATCAATGTACTCTACACTTTATGAACTCTATGGGAATGGCTCTGAAATGTTCTGTGCTACACTGCTTAGTGACGTCCATCTGACTAAGAGCAGAAAACCAGACGAGTCCTTGAACAGAAGCAGATCAAGCGGCTCGAGATCAGACAAGGACACACACAGGCAATTAATATGGAGGTCCTGATGTTGTCATCGCTCTCTCGGCCTCCGTCAACAAAATTCATCATTTTTACACTCACGGCCTATACAAACCACGTCATCTCCAATCTCACTGAATCATCCGGATAAAACAATACACACAGGACGTCATCCATCAACCGCTTGCTACTCATGTACGAATAGAGATTTAATCACGGACGCATTAAACCACCAGCCGCTTAATATTCTGAATATTTAATTACTGCAAACCATCAGATTCAATCACAAATGACATCGATGCACTTCAAAGGTCTGAGATCACTGAAATGTGTCTGTGTGACAAATGTGTCTGTGAACAAGACAGAAGCTGAAATGTGTGCATACACACAAGCATAATCTCTCTAAACACTGTGATCAAACCAAGAGTGACACAGCTTCCATGTAAATCTGAAGATCTGCTCCAAATCCTAGTATGCTGCTGCCTACCTAGGGAGCATTTTATATATGCACACTACAGAGGCCAAGGCTGTTCAAAAGTAGGGTTGTTAACTGAAACTAAAATTAACAGCATTAAAAATGTTACTTAAAATGAACAATAACATTATAACAATAACATATTAAAAATAAAAATTAAGAGCCCCCGGCTCTTAATGCATCGTTTTTCTTTCTGGGGCATCAGTGAGCGTTTGAACCTTCTTTAATTTTGGTAAAATAATTCACATTTTGCTGATTCTGCAAGGTGTATGTAAACTTTTAACTTCAACTATATATATATATATATATATATATATATATAGTTGGGGTTATATATACAACCCTTTTTTGAATGTTACTTAAATTATATATATATATTTATATATATATGTATATACAGGGTGCGATTTGTGAAAAAACCAGAGGGGGGGGGATGCTTTTGAAAATTTTTATAAAATGTTTTTAATACGACAAAAACTGCATTTAACGTGATCGCAGTTTAATAAAAACATTGTAGGCATGCGTTAGGCCTATTAATTGTAATGATTTCATTTCCACAGTTATTCAAACAACGAATAAATTATATAGAGAAAGCGAGCAAAGAACACGGAGCTTTTTGAAACTCCGAATCAGTTAAACCATTGCGTCGCAAAATGATTCACTGTTTCGAAGCGCTCCAATCGGATCGCGCATGACTAATCATTTGATTCAAATCGGGACTTCAAAGCGTATATCGCAAATCATTTGATATAGATTGGGACGTCAGAGCGGCTTCGCGGGATGTTTTTATCCCCACTGGGGATAAAAGTAATTCAGCAGAGGCAGGGATGCATAAACCAGAGGGGGGGAAATCCCCCCCACCCCCCCTACAAATCGCACCCTATATATATAGATAGATAGATAGATAGATAGATTTTATTTTGTCATTTTTTTATACTGGTACACCTTATAAAGAAATAATTAAGAATTTGTAAGTCTCACCAGGGCTGCATTTGTTTGTTCAAAAATACAGTAAAAACAAATAATATTGCTTTTATCTGCCTGTATCGAGAGTCGTTTTTATGGAAGCATCTTCAGATGTACTGTGGTGCACAAATGCATTTAACAGCAATCATAAATGACTAGTTTGTCTCATGATTCAGCCTCACAGACTTCCCGCCACTAGAACGAACATTAAGTAGAGAAATTCAATATGAGGACAAAGTGGAAAAAGAGGTCAGACGGAGGTGTGAAATAACGGACAAATGAAACATGAGACTTTCTGCATTCCTCTCATTTCTCGCCACTACAATGTGAATCCATTCATTCCTGCGTGATCCTTTCCCCTCATTCTCGCATACATTAGTGAAAGTCCCATCAGTCTGTGGGCCGCACACTCTCTTTCTGCGCGAGATAATAGATTGTCTCTATCACAACGCCAGCAGGCACAAACTTGCCACTGAATCTAAGGGGGGTCGTCTCAAGGGCATCGGCGCTGTGTGTGTGCTAATATGAGACTGAAGCTGTGATGTTATATTTGCTTTAAAACAAACATGATTTATTTGAGTCCTCAAAGGTCACTGAACAACCTCTGAAAGCTAATAATGGGAGTTATTGAGCTAAAATAACAAATGTGCAGAAAAGATTTATAAAAAGACTCTCAGACAAATCTGCATATTGCACACTCAAGCTTTTGCAAAACACCAAACTTCAGTCTGACTGGTGTATTTATGCAAATTACAGGAGTCAGGCTGTACAGGTTTTTAATTGGTTTAGCAAGAAAGTCAAGACGAGCAAGGTGGCAAGATGACAGCGAGGGCTTTTGAGAAGGAATTAGTCAATGAATATGATAAAGGTCACAAAAACATGGCATAAAATATTTCAAAGATATTCAAGACTTTCAGTTATTTCAAGTAAACAAGATTTTCTTTAGTACAACTAGTGGGTTCCCATCTTCAAAATCCCAATTGAACCTTTTTTGTGTGTGTGGCCCCAAAATCATGTTTAAAATAATAAATTAAAACAATATCTAAATAAATAAATAAATATTTGTATTTATAGATTAAAAATAATAATAATATTAATTAATAATAATAACAATAATAATAATTCTTAGTATTTGTTTATTTTATGATTTATTATTATTATTAATGGTATTATTATTACAATTATGTTTTAATTTATAAATAAAATAGCAAATAAAATAGAAGAATTAACATTATTATTATTAAATGTTAGATATTTTATAGTTATAACAATATTTATCATTATTAGACTCATCAATAATATTGTTTTATTAAATATTGTTTAAGTCTATCATAATATTATCTTTAAATAAATAAGTAATTATATTGAATTATTAATGTTATTATAATTTATTATAATAATAATAATAATAATAATAATAATAAAACAAAATGGTTGGTCACAAAAAGAAAAGAATCTGTATATGCAAGGCTTCTCTCACCCTAACAAACAAAATTAATCTTACAGGCGTCTTGAAATGGAAATGTGATCGCTTATCACTTATCGCTTATTTGAAGTGGAAAGTATCTAACCTAATGCTGCCAATCATGATTGGATGGGATTTAGCTAAATTAAACTGTTTAACAAATATGCTAGTATCTGTTTAAAATGCACGCTCACAGATTCTCCCCTGGGCGATTCCAAGAGCAGATCACAGGCATGGAGAGAGCCTGCTTTAATTGAACATTCAAGATTAAAAAATTAATATTGCAGTAAGTTCCATCAGAACTATTTCAGCATTACAGGTTTTCATGTGGCGGCGACACAGCACAAACAGACAGAGGATTATTCTTTAATCTCATTATTAAAAGATCACATTTATTTCTCTGATCTGCAGCAGATACGGTTATGAAATAATAAAAGCGTTTAGAGATGCGGCTTCAGGAGATTAGCCAACAAACACATGACCAGGGTACAAGCAAATTTAAAGCAAACATAATTTGAATGCGTAATTATTGTAAAAAATCAGTCCACATGCATTGCATGCTCACTAAACACAAAAACAAAAGCCTGTTTCTTTCTAACAGAATAAGCTTCACTGTACTGATAAACCACAAATGTGTAGGTCTGTTTTTCTTGGTTTATCCAACAACAGCTCATGTAAGGAGCTCAGAACCCAAATGCAGATTTTTTATTTTTTATTTCAGACAGACAGAAAGACAGACAGAGATTCTAAAAAGCCAAAAACTGAAAGTAAGTTAAACAAGCACCCAGAAAATAACTCCAAATGCAATTTAAAAGGTAAACACTTACTTAACAAAATAAAAGTTAACACTTAACAACCAACTACAACTACAGAAGCTTGTTTCCTGCCAATTATTACTCAATTCTGACTTTGTATTTCTCAATTATTACTTCATATCACTCAATTCTGACTTCAAATTGCCCAATTCCGACTATAAATCTCACAATTCTGACTTTTTAATTACTCAATTCTGACTTTATATTGCTCAATTATGACTTAGTATCACTAAATTCTGACTTCAAATCTCATAATTCTGACTTTATATTGCTCAATTCTGACTTCAAATCTTACAATTCTGACTTCATATTGCTCAATTCTGACTTTATATTGCTCAATTCTGACTTTATATTGCTCAATTCAGACTTCAAATCTCATAATTCTGACTTTATATTGCTCAATTCTGACTTTATATTGCTCAATTCTGACTTCATATAGCTCAATTGTGACTTCAAATCTCATAATTCTGACTTTATATTGCTCAATTCTGACTTTATATTGCTCAATTGTGACTTCAAATCTCACAATTCTGACTTTATATTGCTCAATTCTGACTTTATATTGCTCAATTGTGACTTCAAATCTCACAATTCTGACTTTACATTGCTCAATTCTGACTTTATATTGCTCAATTCTGACTTCAAATCTCATAATTCTGACTTTATATTGCTCAATTCTGACTTCAAATCTCACAATTCTGACTTCAAATCTCATAATTCTGACTTCATATTGCTCAATTCTGACTTAAAATCTCACAATTCTGACTTCATATTGCTCAATTCCAACTATAAATCTCACAATTCTGACTTTTTAATCACTCAATTATGACTTTATATTGCTCAATTCCGACTATAAGTCTCACAATTCTGACTTTTTATCACTCAATTATGACTTTGTTGCTCAACTATGACTTTATATTGCTCAAGTATGACTTAATATCACTCAGTTCTGACATCAAAGCTCATAATTCTGACTTCATATTGCTCAATTCTGACTTCAAATCTCACAATTCTGACTTCATATTGCTCAATTCTGACTTTATATTGCTCAATTCTGACTTCAAATCTCACAATTCTGACTTCATATTGCTCAATTCTGACTTAAAATCTCACAATTCTGACTTCATATTGCTCAATTCCAACTATAAATCTCACAATTCTGACTTTTTAATCACTCAATTCTGACTTTATATTGCTCAATTCCGACTATAAGTCTCACAATTCTGACTTTTTATCACTCAATTATGACTTTGTTGCTCAACTATGACTTTATATTGCTCAAGTATGACTTAATATCACTCAGTTCTGACATCAAAGCTCATAATTCTGACTTTATATTGCTCAATTCCGACTATAAGTCTCACAATTCTGACTTTTTATCACTCAATTATGACTTTGTTGCTCAACTATGACTTTATATTGCTCAAGTATGTCTTAATATCACTCAGTTCTGACTTCAAAGCTCATAATTCTGACTTTATATTGCTCAATTCCGACTATAAATCTCACAATTCTGACTTTTTAATCACTCAATTCTGACTTTATATTGCTCAATTATGACTTTATATTGCTCAATTCCAACTATAAGTCTCAAAATTCTGACTTTTTATCACTCAATTCTGACTTTATATTGCTCAACTATGACTTTATATTGCTCAATTATGACTTAATATCACTCAGTTCTGACTTCAAATCTCATAATTCTGACTTTATATTGCTCAATTCCGACTATAAATCTCACAATTCTGACTTTTTATCACTCAATTCTGACTTTATATTCTGACTTCAAATCTCACAATTCTGAGAAAAAAACATCTGAATTGTGAGCTATAAACTCAGAATTCTCATAATTGTGAGGAAAAAAGTCTGAATTGTGGGATAAAAAGTCACATTTACCTTTTTTTTATTTTTTCATCCCAGAAACAAGCTAGAATTCAGTTTGTTAAAATGTAAATGTTGCTCATGTAGTTTCTGTGGTTTTGGATTTGTTTGCAGTTCCAGGAGACTGTACGAGCGCCTGTTTACACACCAAAGACTGATGTACACAGAGGTGTACAAGAATAAACTTTTTTTCTGTTGTTCTGCTGCTACACAAATGAAACAAAGACATTTGTCAAGGGCAAAGACTACAGAATGCAAAAGAGACGATAAATATTCAAGTCGTGTCAGTCTGAACCTAAACCACAAACCTCAGCTGGCACGTACAAACCAAAAAAAAAAGGAAAATAAAAATTACGTTAAAGGTCTAGTAAAGAGCCTTTTGGTAAGTCCTAAATCAGAAGACGTTAAGGCCTTAAATCCGTATGTTTAAGGCATTACAATGCATAAACAAACTGGTTATTTGAAATGGATGGGATGTGTCTGAAGAAAAGGTAAAAGTAAATCTAATTTAAGACAGCTAAGACACAGGGGAGAAGTAATTAGGCCTGATCTCAGAGCATCTGAGACCTGTAATGAGAGCAGACACAAATTCTCATTCACCTGCTGTGAACTTCAGTCCATCTGTCTTCCAGCTCTGTTTCTGAACATCAAAAAAACGTCTTACACTTATTGCAGAAATACTTCCCTCAGAAATATGAAGCAAATTCATTTTGTTGCACTTCACAAGACGAATTGATGTTGATAAAAACATACTTCTCTGATGCGGATAATTAAGAGCAATTCAAGCTGATACGGCTACAGGTTTCTGGTACAAATTTCATCAGGCAGGAGATCGATTTGTTTAAGAAAAACCTCCTCGGGGGGCTTTCAAACTTTCATGCTTTATTAATGACTTGAAAGTGCTCCTGTAAACCATCAGATTCAGAGGACTGAGATGATTAGACCTAGAAAGAGGTTTTGACAAGAGCTTTTGATATTGATTTTGCTGCATATTCATTAAATGTACATTGTTGGCAGTTGCTTTATGAAATGCATTTACTGTATTTTGTGACATTATTCTCTTGCAATTTGCAAAAAATAATAAATAGTCTAGCATTAAGCTAGAAACTGCCAACAGAAACATTTCTATGTGGACGATGTGCTCAGGTGTAGAATGTTTAATACTGTGTGTGCGCTTTGTAATGGGCAAAATTAGGTTTGAATTAGTAATGGGCAAAATTAGGTTTAAAAATTAGCCAACTAATAAGTCTCAAGCAAGCCCGGTGTAATTGAGCTTGTTCTTCTGTTCAATAAAAGCTAGACTGAGAGCTACGAAACGAATCCCTATACATGGCGGGGAAGCAAATTCAGCCGAGAGGGGCCACGGTCTTACGCCAGTAGAGTTTTAACTTACAAACTGTCTGACAGCCAAAACACATCACAGTCTGCACTACAATTAAGCTTTTACTTAAAATAAATAAATACACAAGAGAAAATCTTGATAAATTAGCTAAACTGACTAGTTGGCCAGGCATACATGATAATGGAAGAGCCATTTAAAATGATCAGCCATATAAAATGTTTCAAAGGTCAATGTTTCATTCATGATGTTAATATTTATATTCATGATGTTAATATTTATATCTTAATATCTTCACACTTTGTTGTAGCATATGTGACAATTTTTTTTTTATTTTGTGATTATTTGCTTATATATATATATATATATATATATATAGCTTTATAAAAATACTGCATGCACACAGATAAAGTTCTCTATACCCACCTTTGTATTAAGAGAGAGCTGTGCAATAATACAAATTTTGTGATGATATAAATAATCGTGCAGTTCAGTTACAGTAATTATGTTATTATGTATGCCTAATTTGTATGACAATATGCATAGTAAGTTAAACTACAACCCGAATTCCAGAAATGTTGGGACATTTTTAAAATTTGAATAAAATGAAAATTAAAAGACTTTCAAATCACATGAGCCAATATTTTATTCACAATAGAACATAGAGAACATAAATGTTTAAACAGAGAAATGTTACACTTTTATCCACTAAATGAGCTCGTTTCAAATTTGATGCCAGCTACAGGTCTCAAAAAAGTTGGCACAGGGCAACAAAGGGCTGAAAAAAGCAAGAAATGTTGAAAAGATTCAGCTGGGAGAACATCTAGCAACTAATTAAGTTAACTGACATCAGGTCTGTAACATTATTAGCTATAAAAGGTATGTCTTAGAGAGGCAGAGTCTCTCAGAAGTAAAGATGTGTAGAGGCTCTCCAATCTGTGAAAGAGTGTGTAAAAAGATTTTGGAATACTTTAAAAACAACGTTCCTCAACGTCAAATTGTAAAGGCTTTGCAAATCTCATCATCTACAGCGCATAACATCATCAAAAGATTCAGAGAAACTGGAGAAATCTCTGTGCGTAAGGAACAAGGCCGAAGAACTTTGTTGGATGCCCGTGGTCTTCGGGCCCTCAGACGACACTGCATCACTCATCGGCATGATTCTGTCATTGACATTACTAAATGGGCCCAGGAATACTTCCAGAAACCACTGTCGGTAAACACAATCCGCCATGCCATCTGCAGATGCCAACTAAAGCTCTATCATGCAAAAAGGAAGCCATGTGTGAACATGGTCCAGAAGCACCGTCGTGTCCTGTGGGACAATGCTCATTTAAAATGGACTGTTTCAAAGTGGAAAAGTGTTCTATGGTCAGACAAGTCCAAATTTGACATTCTTGTTGGAAATCATGGACACCGTGTCCTCCGGGCTAAAGAGGAGGGAGACCTTTCAGCGTGTTATTAGCGTTCAGTTCAAAACCCAGCATCTCTGGTGGTATAGGGGTGCATAAGTGCATACTGTATGGGCAGCTTGCATGTTTTGGAAGGCACTATGAATGCTGAAAGGTATATAACTGTTTTAGAGCAACATACGCTCCCCTCCAGACGACATGTATTTCAGCAGGACAATGCAAAACCACATACTGCAGCTATTACAACAGCATGGCTTCGTAGTAGAAGAGTCTGGGTGCTGAATTGACCTGCCTGCAGTCCAGATCAGAATCAGAATCAGAATCAGAATGAGCTTTATTGGCCAAGTATGTTTACACATACAAGGAATTTGTTGTAGTGACAGTGCAACAAAAAGACAGCAACAGGACAGGACACAGATAATAAAAGAATAATATACAAATACACAAATAGGCAATGTACACAACAGCAAAGAAAAAAAAACAATATATAATATGGACAATTGTGTATGTACAGGTCAAGTATGTGCAAATTTGAAATGAGAAATAAAATAAAATAAGTAAGTGTGGTGAATGGATAATGTATAATAGTTGTGTGTTCCATGTTATATTGTCGAGTGTTCATGAGATGGATTGCCTGAGGGAAGATACTGTTTCTGTGTCTGGTCGTTCTGGTGCTCAGAGCTCTGTAGCGTCGACCAGACGGTAGCAGTTCAAAGAGTAGTGTGCTGGATGTGAGGGGTCCAGAGTGATTTTGCCAGCCCTTTTGCTCACTCTGGATGAGTACAGTTTTTGGAGAGTGGGCAGGGTTGTACCAATGATTCGCTCAGCAGTCCGGACTACCCTCCGTAGTCTTCTGAGATCAGATTTTTTTAGCTGAGCTGAACCAGACAGTTATTGAAGTGCAGAGGACGGATTCAATGATGGCGGAGTAGAACTGTTTCAGCAGCTCCTGTTGCAGATTGAACTTCCTCAGCTTGCGAAGGAAGTACAACCTCTGCTGGGCCTTTTTGACAATGGAGTCTATGTGAATGTCCCACTTCAGGTCCTGGGAGATGGTGGTGCCCAGGAACCTGAATGATTCTACTGCAGTCACAGTGCTGTTCATGATGGTGAGTGGGGGGAGAGCAGGGGGGTTTCTCCTGAAGTCCATGATCATCTCCACAGTTTTGAGTGTGTTAAGCTCCAGGTTAAGACTGCACCAGACAGCCAGCTCCTTAACCTCCTGTCTGTAAGCAGACTCATCACCGTCCTGGATGAGGACGATCAGTGTGGTGTCGTCTGCAAACGTCAGGAGCTTGACAGAGGGGTCTTTAGATGTGCAGTGTTGGTGTACAGGGAGAAGAGCAGTGGGGACAGAATGCAGCCCTGAGGAGCTCCAGTGCTGATGGTGCGGGTGCTGGATGAGGATTTTCCCAGCCTCACTAGCTGCTGCCTGTCTGTCAGGAAGCTGGTGATCCACTGACAGACAGAGGTGGGGACGGACAGCTGCGTCAGTATATTCTGAAGGGTATACGGGATGATGGTGTTAAAAGCGGAGCTGAAGTCTACGAACAGGATCCTCACATAAGCCCCTGGTCTGTCCAGATGCTGCAGGATGAAGTGCAGTCCCATATTGACTGCATCATCCACAGACCTGTTTGATCTGTAGGCAAACTGCAGGGGGTCCAGTGGAGGCTTCAGATAAGCCAAAACCAGTCTTTCAAATAATTTCATGGCCACAGACGTTAGAGCCACAGGTCTGTAGTCATTAACTCCAGTAATTTGGGTTTCTTTGGGACGGGGATGATGGTGGAGCGTTTGAAGTGTGAGGGGACTTCGCACAGCTCCAGTGATCTGTTGAAGATCTGTGTGAAGATGGGGGCCAGATGGTCAGCACAGGTTTTTAGGCAGGCTGGTGACACGCCATCTGGGCCTGGTGCTTTCCTTCTTTTGTTCTTCCTGAAGACCTGGCGCACGTCATCTTCGCTAATGTGGATTGCAGGTGTGAGGGAGAGGGGGGTTGCTGGAGGTGTGAATGGTTGTGTGGAGAGGTGTTCAGGGCGAGTGTGGGTAGATCTTTCACCTATTGAGAATATTTGGCGCATCATTAAACAAAAAATATGTCAAAGACGACCATGAACTCTTCAGCACCTGGAAACCTATATCAGGCAAGAGTGGAACCAAACTCCAACACCTAAACTCCAGAAACTCATAACCTCGATGCCCAGACGTCTTCAAACTGTTTTGAAAAGAAGAGGAGATGCTACACCATGGTAAACATGCCCCCGTCCCAACTATTTTGAGACCTGTAGCAGGCATCAAATTTGAAATGAGCTCATTTTGTGCATAAAATTGTAAAATTTCTCAGTTTAAACATTTATGTTATCTATGTTCTATTGTGAATAAAATATTGGCTCATGTGATTTGAAATTCTTTTAGTTTACATTTTATTCAAATTTACAAAACGTCCCAACATTTCCGGAATTCGGGTTGTATAAAAGACAAAAAATACAATCCTAACATTCCCAGTTAACAAAAATTTGTTCCAAGAACATTTTTACATGTTTTGAATGTTCTCTGAATGTTCAAAACAACCAGTTTTTCAAATGTTTTAAAAATGTTTTTCTAGGTTTTGTGAATGTTAAAGGAACATTCCGTCAGATACTCTTTGAATGTTCTCTAAACGTTCCGAAACGCTTTAAAAACGCTAGACGAACTAACTAAAATGTTTCAAAAAACATCTATAAACAACGTTTTGAGAAAATTATTAAAGACCAGACAAACATACTAACATTACTGACCATTACTTCAAGGAAACCTTATAACTATTAGCTGGGTTTCTGCTTTTAAACTATCTAGCTGTCTTTAAATGCATCTCTATAAATTCATTTTAACAACAAACCTCTTTTAATCAAGCATTTTTTTCTTAAAATATTGCCCACAATCGCCACAACTGAGTTCATGTCTAATGCATTCTCAGCATGTCATCAGGTTACTTTGACAGACACCTCATTTGAAATCATACAGGCATGCTAAAATTTTTCACGAAGCACGCTGACCCTGAGACAGATCGTCCTGATTCATGTGTCTTAAAACTGTGTTTCCACAGCTAACGTTTACGAGCTCTGATAACGAAGCTCGTCTTCTCGCTGCTGTTGTTTTGCACATCTATGATCTTAGGGAATCTCTGAGGATAACTGTCATCAGTAGCCTGCATGCATAGTTAATGAAATCACTGAGCCAGTTTATCGGCGTACAAACCCGCACCAGAGACAGAATAAGGACGAGCTGCTTTTTAAAAATGCAAATTCCATGCTCAACATTACAGATTTAAAACAAAAATATTCGCATACAGTGTTCACAACGAAATCACCTGGTCTTTACAACAAAATACATTCCCTGTGTGGTTCTCAACTGGTGGTCATGACCCAAAATTGGGCTTAATTTGATAGAGACAGGTAAACAATCATGCATAGTTGGGATAGCGAAAATGCTTCTCATATCTTTTATCACTGATGTCAATGGCTATGCATTCAAATCTTGTATTTTCAAACTCTGTATTTTGGTGCAACTTCATCCATCTTCTAGCTAGCCAAAGTACACAGATGCCAGCATGCTTGATTAAAAACTAAAACTATGCAGTGTAAAAGAAAGCATGAGCTAGTCCATTTAGATACAGCTGTTGTGTTTGGTACTTACTCTCAAAAGCAAAATTAGGCTCCTAAAGCAAAGCCATTCTGAAAGCCACTTACAATGTGACTGAACATTAGACCAACCTGAAAATGAACTGAGGCACACATTTGTATATATTTTCAGAACAGAAACCTGAATATTGGATAAAGTCAGGTTCGAAATTCTTGTTTCATTTTGTTGACATATTAAAGGTTTTCACTTTAATATCACAGGTTATCACTACATAAATTATACCATAAACAGCCAGAAAAGAAAATCACCATGGTTTTATATAAAATGTTATATATAAATCAGGGAATAAAATGTTATATAAATCAGGCAAAATTATATATGAACAAACTCCTTTGTAAAAACCTAGATGGGAATAAAACTGTAAAGTTTGGTGTATGTAAATACTGCTGAAGTGGAGAAAAAAAGTCATTTTGAGAAAACAGCCTGTAAAGATATGTATTGTAACTGAAATTAACAAAAACAAGGTGCAATAAAATAAACACTTAAATGTGTATTTTGTAGGTTTTCATTCAAATAATCTAATAGTATGGATGCAAAACAGCCCAAAATCTCAAAATTGACCAATGCCTAGGGTGACCATACGTGCCATTTTTCCCAGACACGTCCTGGCCAGGATTTCTATATTGCTTTGATTCAAAGTACCTCGAGAGCGTTCGAAAACATAAGGAGCCGATGATCGATTATAAAGCTGCCTATATTTTTTGGCCCCTAATTTAATCTCCAAGGTTACATGTCTCAACACGAGCTGCGAGGCAATTTTATGGAAAGAAGAGCATGGGGAGTCTCACACATACACACACATCTATAAATCATCCTCTTTGTTGCCTTCACTCTGACATTTTGGTTTGTTTTATGAGGTGAGAAATGAGAAACCATCAAAACGCTTTCGCTCTCACACAGACGTCACACACACCCTGTTCTCAGCAGTAAACTTCCACTCTTCCACCTTCAAACACAGGAAGAGACAGAGGAATAGATTCACGGTTGTCTGAGCCCTGGAGACAAGCAGTGTGTTGAACGTGGAAGTGTGTGTTAAAGTTGTAGAGATGTGTGTTTGTGTGTGTGAGATGCAATTTTAGTCTGTCTAATGTGTTCTTCAATCTTCTTCTGAGAGGTCTTTTAAGTTGACCAGAAAGGATAAAAAAAGCCCTGTGTTTAAACTCAAGAAAAGCCACTTTGGTTTGTTTCATAAGAGATGAAATTGAATGGACCCTTAAACGTCTTGCTGTGCGCGATTCATGAGTGCAATAACCCTCTGATGCTGTTTATGTGGCGGTCAAAAATTATTTCTTTTTCTCCATTGAAATGAATGTACTATATTTTAGTTTGATTATGTTTATTATTTTGCATTTTGCATTTTTAGGGGATTTTATAGTACTAAATTATATTTATAGAATAGTTGTGATCCATTTGTCCACTTTTTAAACATAAGACCTGAAAATGAAATTTCCAACATAAACTGCTGTAAATCTTGAATAGTTTGGAGCACAGGTTTAAACTTTGGTTTATTTTTAAAGAAGCCACTAGGCAGATTATTGCTAAAGTGAAAAAATAATAATACAGAGAAAAAAAGAATAATAGAAGTTTAAGTTTATTATTATGAAAAATGCCCCAAAAATATTTTTAATTTTTGTATGAAATATATTTTCCAAAATATTTTACTCTAAAGCTGAAAGAAAATTAAAGCCATAAATCTAAACAAGTTGTGTTCCAAATTTGAGGATGGTATCTCAAAAAATTAGCTTTCAGAAAGATTTTGTTTGGGTGCAGTACCAAACATTTCCACTAGATTAAATTTGCTTTCCATTTATTTCCAATGTGGTCATTTTTGACTGTAAACAGTACAAGAGTGATCATAATCATAATCAAAATTGTAATGCATTTGGCTTTTCTTCACTTTTCTCAATTGTTGACTTTAACTGTTGAATTGTTTTTGATTTTTTTGCACTTTAAGTAAGCGGTTTATAGTGGTTTTTAGCATGTTGCTATTTGGTTACCCAAGTCTCTTTGAAAGTTCTGGTCCCTAGAAATGATTAGACATCCCTCCTAAGGGTTACAGGTTTGTTCAAATACGCCAAGTATGAGAAGTACTGAAATATATTGATGCTAAATAGCCAAACATGCCTCCTCCTCATGATTTAGTCCAGTCCCAATGGATAAAGCCCAGCATACATTATTTCTTGCTGAATATCGTTTCACTCATAAGTATGTCACGTTAGGGAAGTGAAATGCATTGTGAATGCCGTTCTCTTTGGTCTTTAACGCTGTAAAATTTCTCCTCGTCAGTGAATCTCAAAGGGCTGTTTGGATGTGTGGGAGAATGCTGGGTAATCAGAACAGGAAAGTTCAACAGCATACAGCTTTTGCCGTGTTACATCACCATTAGAGCGATGAAAGACAGGAGAGGATGGAGAGAGAGAAAATAGTGCGAACAGAACAAACAGATCAAAGAGAAAGAAACACAAAAGTGCCAATTATCCAAGAGGGGCTGCCTGAAATTAATTATTCAAAAATCAAACACATTTAAAAAGACGTCATGCATTATTCAAAACAAACAAACTAAATGTCATGTGTAGGGATCTGACTTTTCTGAGGGCATAAATTATAGATGGTTTTGTCCATAAGTAACCTTTAGTACACATGAAATATTAATGCACATATTCACACACGCAGCAGGAGATTGAGAGTTTCTCATGCGAGCTTTCTCTCTCTCGCATTGACACGGACATAAAAACAACCTGAGAGATGAACCGCAAAAAGAAACCACAGCACCCAATGATGGTTTGACATCTTGAAACTAGAAGTCGGTATAAGTGCATGGCATGACATAAAATGTGTTTGACGGATGAAAATTGACTTTTGACACACAAATTGAACTGCTTTTGCTCTAGTACTTCAAAGTGGACAGTGTCAATGCTGAGTGTACGGTTCGAAACACTAGTGTGCTGTGCAATACATACTACTTCATATTTTTCAAAAAATATGTGAAGAACTATAGGTATTTCAAACATTATTGTTACAGTACTTTGTTTTATGACCATTGCATTTCTCATTTATCGAGTGGTGTCCAGTTATTAACTTGAAAATGTTAATTAGCATTTTAATCTAGGTTGTTTTTTTGTTTTTTTGTGAAGCTCTTAACTTCAAGCAGCCCAAAGTTTCCTTTAAAGAAATAGTTCACTCAAAACGAAAATTTACTCACCCTCAATCCATCCAAGATTTAGATGAGTTTGTTTCTTCATCAGATTTTTAGAGAAATGTAGCATGACATCACTTGCTCACCACCAGTGGACCCTCTGCAGTGAATGGGTGCCGTCAGAATGAGAGTCTAAACAGCTGATAAAAACATCACAATAATCCACAAGTAATCCACACCACTCCAATCCATCAGTTAACATCTTGTTAAGAGAAAAGCTGCGTGTTTGTAACAAACAAATCCATCATTACGACATTTTTTACTTCAAATTTTTGTTTCTTTCTAAAATACGAGTCGTCCATAACATTGCATTGCTAAATGAAAATGTGATCAAGAAACAAACTCATCAACATCTTGGGTGGCCTGAGGGTGAGTGCATTCACAGCAAACGTTAATTTTTCGATGTACTATTCCTTTAAACTCTCTAGAGCCATCTAGTTTTTTAATCTATGCTTTTTAATTTCCAAATGGTTAAATAAGGTTGCATATAATGCAAAGGTCATGTTTGCGTGTGCAGTTCTGTACAGCTCCAAAACCTTATTATCCCAAATTGCAAGAATGTATGATCTATTCATATCAAAAAGTGCAAATAATGTTTACTCCTACTTATACATTAAATATAATCCACCTGTAAACATAAAGCTTTCTGTCTCAGTAGAATTGTTATGCTGTGTGTAAATCTGATCGCCAACACACATCCAGAAGGGAAATGTGGTTAGTCTCTTGTGAGGTGTGGGTGGGCGTTTTGTTGTGCCTTGCAGTTTATGACATGAGTTATGTATGCACGCTGCCATCTGCATGCATATATGTACATAAATGCTATTATGTGTGTGCATGTTTGGCTCATGCTGTTCTGCTTGAATGTGAATCAACGAACCATTTCTCACCATTTTCCCCTCATAAACAAATCCAACATGAAGTGACTCTTTAATATCAAAGGCTACGGCCGCCTGAGGCCCAAACCGCACTGTGCATTTTCACACGCCTCCATCGGCTGCTTCTCCTGGCTCTCCATCCTCATGAAAAATTCATCCCTCTTTCTTCCGCCCTGCTGGAGGGGCAAGAGGAGAGCAAGAGAGAGAGAGCGACAGAGGAGGTGGAGAAATGAGCAAGTCACGAATCACATATTATTCCAGAAACGATCCGAATACTTCACCCAGCCCCGCCCCCATTTAAATATTTTACAATAGCTGTCCTAAAATACTGCTGCAGGAACCTGTAAAAATGATATATTCAAGAGATGTCCATCAAGCTTAGAGCACTTGACATATTTTGACGTCACTTGCTGTATGTATGTATATGTATGTGTATAGCCAACAAATGTTAAAACATTTTAATTTTTAAGTCTTTTTTCCTTTTGTTTGTTTTGTTTTAATTTAATTTGTTTTTTCTTTAAAAATATTCAGGGAAATATGTCAAATTATTGAGAGAAATTATATATAGATTTTATTCTTTTTATTCTTATGCTTGTTTTTTGCTTTATCTTTTTATTATGTTTGTTGTCTTAAAAAATATTTATGAAAATGTCATGTATTTAATTTTTTTTCCTATTTCATCCGTTTCTTATTATCCTTAAAAATCATCTTAAAAATATTCAAGAAAAAATGTCAAAGTATTTATTAAAATGAGTATAGATTTAATTTGTTTTTCTTCATCCTTTTCTTATTATCCTTGTTGTTTAAAAATATTCAAGAAAATGTCAATATTTGCGTAACACAAACAAATATTCATAAAAATACAAAAATGATAAAGATGAAAAAATAAAAAAACTTAACCAGAATAGGGAGATGAAAATTATACCATATATTATTTGTTTTACAATATATTAAACATTTATTTTTATATATTCAAGTAATTTTTTTTATATTTAAAAAAAAATAGAAACAGAAAAATATCTTTCATGACATGTAAGAATTACACTGTGTTTATGTAAAAAAAAAAAAAACTTTTTGAATGGTCATTTATGTTTTTATTTTACATTTTTTTCATTTGTTTATTTTTATTATTTGCATAGTCTTGTGAGACTGTTGTCCTGATTTTCTTCTCCCTGCAGACAGTGTAAAGCAGAGTTTTTTGGCCCATGAACCGCCTTTCTGCCAAGGAAATGTGCGAAGTGGTTCCAGATGTGTGGCTCCAGCACCAATAAAGGGTCTAGAGAAACACACAGTCCTGCCCAGACTGTTTAGTATGCAGCAGAAATGCTCTCGTTGGGTCGTGTAGTGTTGGACAGCTTTGGCATTGGCACCAGATTTGTAGCTCGGGCCTGTAGGGGTTTAATTCCTTGCAAGGCTGAATTCAAATCCAGCTCTGTCCTTTCGTTCCTGCTCTGATACACTCAGGTCATTTGAGAAAACACATGCCTCTCACCTTCTGAACAAACATCTGTGTAAGAGACACCGGGTTATACTTAATAAATCAGCTGCCTCGTGTGCAGAGCTGCTGTGCAGGTACAGACATTAGCACTTTAGTTAACCAACTAGTTCCTCAGACATCCTTACACCATGTCCTCACCGGCCGTGACAAGGTTTGAATTTAGATAATGTAATGTCTTTAAATTATCTTTAAACTAGCTTTTCTGAGCAGTTTCTCCTTCCAAATTGCACAGTTAATTTAAGGCAAATTTTTGAATACTGTAAAAACAATTTGCAAGCAGCCATTACGACCCATGTATATCCGTACATAAATTTTTCTTCTCTGAGCAAATTATTCAGTCACATGACTATTTGAGACAAAGTAACATGACTTTTTTGATGTGCATCTAGGAAATTACTCAGTAAATGTGTTTCAAAATATGCATGAAAACATAACCACACTGTTGATTAATGCAATTACAGTTTTTCTCGATTGCTAAAACACTATAACCAGGCTTTTGAACTAAAATTTCAAAACCATAACGCCATTTTTAATAAAGCACACCCATTTCCCTAAACTATAAACACTATTCCCCTGCTTTGACACATGAGTCAGATTTGGTGAACTGTTACTGCAAAACTCTACACACAAATCCCTACATTTCTCAGTGTTTACACGATGTGGTCATTTAGAAATCACTAGCATTCAGTATTGTTCACTCAAGTCTGCAAAGTTTGAGCTCAATTAGCACACAATTACCCACACTGCAAAAAAATTCGGTTTCAAAAATTCAACCGCCAGCTGTGATTGCTGGAATTCTACTGTAAAAATACAGTAACAACATTTTAGGTTTTACGGGTTTAACTTAAATTTACAGTTAAATACTGTAATTTCATTTACTGATATAATGTTACTATACTAACCTATTAAAGTACTGAAATCTGTTTTGTACCTTTGAAATACACTGATAACCACCAAATGCAGGTGATGATGAGAAAGTCACATGATGAACCAA
>JAFVLL020006310.1:0-16189 GCA_021397915.2 Tor tambroides | reverse complement strand
AGTAAAATACTGTATATACATTTTACAGTATCTTACTGTACATATTACAGTAAAATACTGTTCAAATTACAGAAATCGGTTACAGTGTACATATTCAACCACTTTAATTAATCATGGAAAAAAAAAAGATCATGAAACTGAGAAGATGCTGCTGTACCATAATGAGTTTTCATCCACCATTGTCTTCGGATGCCACTGACTACCAAATTGCTACTGTTGTCCTTATTTATGACCTTAAAAATACTGAGCTGTCGTTTATTAAAATTGTTAGCATGTAAGAGACTTTATCTAAAAATTAAATATAGCGTGCATGTTGTATATTATCAGCATACCTAATTTATCTGTATGCATTAGTGGTATGTTTTACACAGTTGAATATTAATAAAATAGAAATTAATAGAAATAATAATAGAAAAAGTAAAAAATATGACCATAATTGCAGAAATAAAATGAAAGATGAGATGAAGGGGTGAAGGAGAGAAGACGGATAGAGGGAGTCAGTCAGATAAACAGTGAAAGGGTGGAGTTTCAGAGAAGAGAGAGAGTCAAGGACAGAGGAGAGGAAAAGAGGACAGTCAGTAAGAGCAGAGTGTGTGTGTGTGGATAGTTTCTATTGCAGAAAGCTCAATGAGGGCCTGTACTGCATTGGAAATGAAGAGCCGATTTCCTCCTACAGCTCCATGACCGAAAGCACTGATCACTCAAAGGAATCCTGACCTTGAATATATCAAACTGTCAGCATATTCTTACAAACTTTGGTTTGATTTGTTCATCTACAGTATATGGCTTAATTAACTAATTTTCAGCTACTCATTATAGTAATGTGGGAAATTCCCACACAAATGAACACAGAAACTCCAGGAATGATTAAAATCCAGCAGTGAAGCTCAAGCCCTGCTTATTTCTGTTTTATGCCCTTTTAACTTTTAAATCTCATTTATTTATATGGGTGAAACAGTTATGGGAGCCACATGTTGGTCATGAGCTCATACAGTATGCACTGGATATTCTGCTGCATGTCCTGTAATTGTGCCCTTGAGTTGAATACTACAAAGTGCATCGAAAATGAGATAAGCCATAGGAAACTGAATGTGCATGAACAAGAACTCTGTTAATTTGTCTGGAAATTTAGTCCAGCTGTCTCTTGTCTATCTGCTTTGCAAAGCAACTCTAAATCATAAAATTTTCTATATAGGTTACCACGAACGTTAGATGTTGACACTATGCTAAGACAGAATGAAAATCAACTTAATGAATCCAGAGTCAGGAATGGGACAGAGTGTGTGTGTGGTCTGTTAATAGTCAGGCCAGGTTTTATGCCGCTGCTGCCAGTTTTGAGACCACCACAACAAGGCCGTCTGTTTATTTTCACCAAGAAAAACTTAATGAAAAGTGTATTTTGGCCTAAATCTTAAAATAGTTGATTGAATATAGTCATTTTTAAACATACACTTAAAACATCAGGCCTAACATTATGACGGAAACATGGTGTTAAAGCTGCAAACCACATTAAATCCTTAGACTCAGATTGGCAGTACATGAGCAGCAAAGAGCAGCTTTAAAAGGTTGTTTGATAAAAACCCATTACACAGCATGCGGAAGAGGTAGGAATAGCTGAAATGATTACTGAGAAGCTAACAATATGTGGTTTTAAACCCATGATATTCCAGCCTAAAACGCGCTATGAGGGAACGTACATCCCAAGTGGTGTGATCACAACCTTTCTAACCTTGGCAGAGTGTTTTTCTGCAATAATGTTTGCCAAAAACGTAACCTGTTAAGGCAAATATACAAAAGACAACAATAAATACAATTTATTCTGATCCTTGTAATTTCTGCTGTTTTATTGTTGATGCCGGTGTCTAACCAGCTCATTTATTTTTGGCATGATGAAACAGAGAGAGAATAAAAGAACACAATGTGAGGCGTGAAACAGAGCTGAGCACGTTTATTCAGGCTGATGTGAATCAAGAGTAAAATGGCCTTTATTGGATGGTTTTCATGTAATCCAATAATTGGTTGCATCAGAAATCATTTTTAAACTGTTGTAAAACCAACTGAATGTGAAACAGAAACTGTGAAATCATCTGAGAACTGCGTACCGTCAGTTTTCATGCCTGTGTTGTGACAATTTTTATTATAAAAAGTATTTGTGAAGCATTTTTTATCTTTAAGCAGACAGATCACTTAAGAAAATTCTTAATTCAAAGGCCTGTCATATTACAAAGCCAATACAATTAGTCAGAGAAAAGAGAAAAGTGAACTTAGCCACATTATTAAGTAAATGATAGTTTAGTGTGTAATGCAAAATATAACTTTTTTTTTCTTTTAAAACTTCATATCAGACATTAGCAGATGCTCATTCAACACCAAGTCCCTTTTTATTTGATCAAAAATACAGTAATTTTGTGAAATATTATTACAATTTAAAATAACTGATTTCTCTTTTAATATATTTTAAAATGTAATTTATTCCTGTGATGACAAATTTTCAGCAGCAATTACTCAAGTCTTCAGTGTCACATGATCCTTCAAAAATCATTCTAATATGATTTGGTGCTCAAGAAACATTTAGTATTATCCTCAGTGCTAACAATTGTGCTGCTCAATATGTTTGTGGAAAGATCATTTTTATAGGATTCTTTAAACAGAAAGTTCAAAATAACAGTGTTTATTTAAAATAGAGATCTTTTGTAGCATTGTAAGTCTTTACTGTTGCTTTCGATCGTATTAATGCATTCTTCCTGGAAAAAACAAAAACTTTTTTTTTTTCATTAAAAAAAGTATTATTGGCCCCAAAATTTTAAATGGTTATGTGTGTGTGTGTGTGTGTGTGTGTGTACTGATAATTATTTTGCTTTCATGGTGGTTTTATATAGTTCAGAGTATATAAGGTGAGATGATGTAGTGAGTTAAATTTTGGTTTGGTAACATTGCACAACTCTCCGTAATTTTCAAAGCCGTAACCACATAAAGAGTGTAGGATTGGAGGTTTCAGTTGAAAAAAATATGCCGTTTTATATCTGTTGACCACTAATATCAATAGAATGGGGGATAAATTCCCCTGCAGCAGTCCATAGCTGTTAATGCCGTGGTACTTTGGGCCTGAGAAAGTATGTTTTCTTGCATTAAATTTAATGCATTTGGCAGATGATTTTATCCAAAGTGGCTTATATTGCATTGAACTTATATACTCTTTATCAGATGATGCATTGCATTGCCTGGGAATCAAACCCATATCAGAATCATGCCCTACTTTTTGATCTAGCCAGACACCCAGCATGAAGTTGTAACTAAGCAGCTTGTTTGATGTTATTATTCCCTATGCTGCAATGGAGCAACCATGTATGGAGCACTAAAAAAAGAGCACTCTGAGTTAAGCTATAAGATGACCTTTACTATTTATTTGTGATCAATCTAGTATCATGCTGATAGTCCATTCTCTTAGTGTTTGTTCAATAGCATTAGCTTGAGGGATTGAGGGCATTTGTTCATCCAGCAGAAGGTCTGCTCACAGTGACAAATGAAAGGGATGAGTGCCTGTTACAGGGGGCAGTTTTTCAGCCGCTCTATCATTTGTCCCCTCTGCATGCTGGATGTCAGGTTCCCTGAGGACCCAGACGACATCCACAATCATAGACACAAACACGGCCACCCTTGAGATTTGTCTATTTGTAAACCATATTCATTGTAAAATCCAAATTTGGAAAATTTTTCTAGTGTAATACTCATATGTTTTGTTATTTAATGAAAAATATGAGTACTGTCATGTCCTTTCATCAATTTTATTCCCCACTTCTTCTGTGAAAACATAATGCAGTCCAAAACTCGTTTTTGATTTGTGGTGAAGTTTTTTTGATTTACAACCATTTAATTTTTTTTTTTTTTTTTTTTTTTTGATGATTATCAAGGTTTGTGAGAGTCTGAGCTAAACCGTTTCCATTCCTGTATTAATCAACTGGACAGCAGTTATTACCTTGAACAAGAGCTAGTCCATCAAAAATCCAGCCATTAGCCTGTTCTATATATGAGAAAGATGGTGTTAAATCGGAGCCAGATGCAGAAAAAACTAGAACGATGTTCTGCTCGAAATATATTACACCGGAGATAGTCTATCTAAAATGAGATTGAACTTAAAATGCAGGCCTCCCCTGAAAACAGAATCCACTATGACCAGATATTGACCTTTAAAAATGAAAGCCCAGGGCCAATCTTGAGAGGAGGCTGGAATTCAGATTCAACCATTTGAGGAGCAGTGAGCGAATAATGATGACTATGACATTCAGACCCGCATGGGACTCATTGTGAAGGACATGACTGGTAAAAAAAAAAAAAAAAAAAAGATACTGCAGGGATGATCGCGACTGGGCTCAAAAATGGCCAATAGCAACTGCTGCTCCTGCAGACTCTTCACGTCTTTGACCTCTGTCTTGAATTCACCCACAATTGCAAGGCCAAAGAAACACAGTGCTTTAAATTGTACTGTGAGAGTTTAATAGCGCGACTAATTAATAATCGGACGTTTTCTGGACAGAGTGAGGCAACTGAGAACTTGATAGAAATTTTTTTGAAGTTTTAAGTGGCACTTTGTTGAAATGAAGTTTTACTGCCAAAACATTTGTCAGTAAGAGCCGAATCGCATATGTTTGTCTTAACCTTGTGATTAACTCATTAATGAAGCATTGGGAGAGATTTTTTAAAGGCTTGTTGGAGACTGAAAAACAAACTGATAAACAAATATTTTGTTGAGACCTTTTAATGGCTAATATTAACTTTTCTCTAAAAAAAAAAAAAAAAACTCTTGTACTAGGGTTCACTTAATACTGTGTAATTATTTGACTTTTTTTCTCTTTCCTGACAGCATTGGCTCTTAAGTGTTGATGGGTCTGTAATTGTTTTCTGCTGTAATTTTGCTGTCAGAACTCAAATCTGTGAGGATTTCATAGTCACATAACACTTTTTCAGCAGGGCAGCACAAGGATGAATTAATTTTCTACTCTGTTCACAATGAAGGCAGAAATGCAGTTATGTATTCATTTTTATTTACTTCATTTATTATTTATTCATAATGACAATTATTTATTCATGTTTGTCAACCCCAATGCTCATCTCCTCAGAAGGATTAATAAACGCATAAATACATGGCAGTTGGCATTAAATAATGACTAATTTGGTTAAATAATTTGAGTGGCATGATGGGCTATTGGAAAAGAGCACTTGATGATGATTTAATCAGCAAGTGTTTTCGAATTGCGTTATGCACAGACCAGGATCTGTCTTTAACCACAGTTCCCCTTCTAGGGAACTCCACGCTTTGCCCCCTAGGGGGCACTATGGGGAATACAGCCTGCATGACCGGTGTCTGAAGCATGTGTGAAACAACGCCAATCTGTTGGCCCACATGGCCCATGACGTCATAGGCGGGGTGCCCAGAAGTATAAAAGGGCACCTGCTGAATACGTCATCCTCTTTGCTGTCTTCAGGAGCCATCTATTTGAAGTGCGTGTGAGAGACCAAGGCAGGTGAGGGGTGTGGAAAGTGTGTCTCTCCGTTCCAGAGGTTTCTGGCACTTGAGGACATGCACAATCTACATGTCATGTGTCTTGGTCAGGAGCTTGCGCTGAGCGCGCTCATTGCGAGTTTTATCCAACGAGAAGCTCTATTTGCGTTTGTCCCTCTTCTCGAGAGATTAGTAACAAGTGTTCCTATTCCCGAGGGATGCGGAACAAAGCGCTTGTGTCTCGCGGCACGATTCCGCCGTTGCCGCGGCACAGTTTCTCACCTCGCGGTCATCGCTTTGATCTGCGAGATCCGCACACCCTCTCTAAACGGGTTGATGGATATCACAGATACTATTGGGTTGTTATAACGATGAAGTGTGAGCACAGAGTCGTTTCAGCCCTGATCTTGCGAGATCGTGGGCGGAGCTACATTCAGCTCAGCCGTGCCTCTCTAATATGCATGTAATTGTGTGTGGAGAGCCTTGCTGGGCATGAATATAGTTTAATGCTCTGTGGAGAGTCGCGAGTTTTCTCTCCCAGGGTTTTCAGCACCTAGAGTGGTTATGGGGAATGTCTCTTCCTGTGTTAAACCAGAGTGTAGCTGTCTGCGGATGGTTATGCTCCAGCCCGGCTTACTTTGTTCTGGAATATGGCGGTCTGAGGGCAGCCATGTTCTAGCCTAGCCTGGCTCCTTAACTAGGTTGGGTTCCCCTTGGCACAAGTTCTCCTGATTAAGCGCTGAAGTCTTTGTCTAGGAATCTGCTATTCGAGGATAGCTGTGTTCCAGCTTGGAGACTGCTTCCCTTTTTAGGGTTTTTTAAAATAGTGGTCTCCGTGAGCCCCTTGCATGGACTGTGATGGCCCACTTCCGTGGTCTGGGCAATCTTCAGCCTTATCTGAGTGAACTGCTATTTGAGGATAGCTGTATCCAGCCCTCTAGTGTTATGGTCTCAGCTTACATCAGGCTTTGATCGCTGACTATGCTGTTTATGTGTTCGCTCTTTAGCGATTCATTTACTGAGGGTCCAGATCTCCCTCTTGTGAGCTCCTGGTCAATAACACGGTGCTTCGCTAGCTTACTGTTTGACTGACATGGATTGGGGACCTCCTCAGTATAACCATCTGAGGGTGGTTATATTCCAGCCATTGTTATGGCAGGTCAGGCTTACTTGAATACAGCTATCTGAGGCTAGCTGTCTTCTACTGCAGTTGCGGTGAGCCCTCTTATGGAGTGGTCCCCTTTCCTAGAGCCTAGCTATCTGAGGATAGCTATGTGCTAGCTCAGTGATCGTTCCCCTGCTTAGGGTTTTAAGTAGCGGTCTCTTGAGCCCTTACCTACACAGTGCTGTCTCACCTCTTGGGTCGTAAGCAGACAGCCCACTCTTTGTGGTCTGGGTAGTTTCAGTCGGTCCCCCTTCCGATATCCCTTCCTAGGTACATAGTTATCTGAGGATATCTATGTGCTAGCTCAGTGACTGCTCCCCTTCTCAGGGTCTTTAAGTAGCGATCTCCTTGAGCCTTTGCCTACACATTGCTATCTCCCCTACTAGGGTTGTAAGTAAATGGCCCACTCTCTGTGGTCTGGGCAGCTCTGTAGGAAGGCTATCTCAGCTATGTTATTCTGGTCCACAAGCCTTCGTAAGACCTTATTGACATAGCTATCAGAGGATAGCTGTGTTCTAGCTCAGCAGCTACTCTCTTTACCTGGGATTTAAGTAGCGATCTCTTCAGCTCCTCTAGAGGCTTTCTAGTTAGCCTCCTCAGTGGTCTTGTGTATCCAGGCTAGTTCTGCTCACATAGCATAGCTATCTGAAGACAGCTGTTCTCTTAACTTGGGTGGGATGTTCCCCTTGATCAATTCGGGTCCCCCCGTTTCTGCCAAGTTGCGTGAGCGGCCCGTGGCATCAGTGGCATGGCCCCTTTCTATGGCTAGGCTTAGGTGTATGTATGTTGCTTCCTTGGTGCTCTCCCACCAGGTGGACATGCATGCGCCTCGGCACGGCATGGTTGGATTTCGTTCCCCATGTGCAGTGCGGCGTTCCCTAGAAGGGGAACGTCTCGGGTTACGTCTCGGGTTACGCACGTAACCATGGTTACCCGAGAGGGAACGAGACGCTGCGTCCCCTTGCCATGCCTTCGGCCTGCCTTTCTACGTCTCCTTCATACAGCTAAGTAGATGACGTATTCAGCAGGTGCCCTTTTATACTTCCGGGCACCCCGCCTATGACGTCATGGGCCATGTGGGCCAATAGATTGGCATTGCTTCACATGTGCTTCGGGTCATGGAGGCTGCATTCCCCATAATGCCTCCTAGGGGGCGCAGCGTCTCGTTCCCTCTCGGGGAACCATGGTTACATGCGTAACCCGAGGCGTTTCTTGAAATGTAACTGCCCTGTTAACAGTGCCTGTTGGTAGTCGGTGTAACTACACTGTCTAGATAGAAAAATTCTTTCTCCATTGACAACCATTCAAATAATTATTATTCTGATTAAATTTCAACGAAATGACATTCTTTGAAAATCTTTTTGTTTAACCGTAATGATGTAAAAACCATAAAACCACATAAACATTATTACAATCAGAATTATCCATAATAATAATAATTTTACACTGCCATTCAAAAGTTTGGTGTCGGTAGGATTTTTTTTTTATATATATTTTTGAAAGAAGTCTTATACTCACCAGGGCTGCATTTGTTTGATCAAAAATACAGTAAATAGTAATATTGTGAAATATTATTACAATTAAGTTTTTTTTATTTTATTAAATTTTATTATATTTAAAAAACAATTTATTCTTGTGATGACAAAGCTTAATTTATCAGCCATTACTCCAGTCTTTTTTTATATTTTTCAGAAATCATTCTAATATGCTAATGTGATGCTCAAGTAACATTTCTTATTATTATCACTGTTAAAAACAGTTTAGTTGCTTGATATTGTTTAGAAACTGTGATGCATTTTTTCAAGATTCTTTCTCAAGTTAAAAAGAACAGCACTTGTTTATCATACCTCAATTGTAGCTTTTATTCTACTCAGTTATGTAGTGCAGTATTCTATTATGTTTTCATTGTAAGAAACAGGACAAATATAAAAGTCAAAGAAGTTCCAGTGAGTGAACATCTAGGCCATGTCAGTGCAGAAGGGCTTCGCTCTTGACCAGTGAGAATTAAACTGAGGGAGGACACCATCAATGAAAAATGTTGGTCAGTTGCACTGTTTTCTTGGCCTGATTAACTATGGAAAGTTGCCCTAGCTTGCTACACATCTGAGACTCTTGAATCAGTGGCAGAAAAAAGGAAGAAATGGGTTACTTTCATGTCAGGTTTCTTCATTTTCAAAATTCTGAGGGATTTGTATTATATACTGTATTTTTTTATTTATTTGTAGTTTGTTTGATTGTTCTGTTAAATTTGGTGTATGATCGGGCAAAGGGGGAAATGTTTCCTTTAGGTACTTGCAGATAGAGCATCAAAGACATACCACTATTTTTTTCTCAGAGGTCAGGATTTATATTTTGTTTGGAGGCATAGTTTCTTTTTGCCAGTTTTCGGGAGATTTCATTTGGGACATTTTACAGTCCTATACAATTGACTGTAGCTATAAACCTGTAAATCTGTTTCCAGGGGCATTTCAGGTGAACAGACAGGATAACAAGCATTTGTGGTAAGATGTGTTAAGTCTAACTGGCTGTACTCCAGTTCTCACACATCCACAGCTTTTTGATTTTCACCCCAAGAGAGAAAGCAAGTAGCAAGAAGCAGAAAAAGAGACTTACTCACTCAGTGGACAGTCATTACACCAACAGTGCAGTCAATTGGGGTCTAAATGGGAGTTTCATTTACCAGCACCATTGACTTTGTGCTGATTGTAAAGCCATTTGTTAGAGCCTTTTTGCTGGGGAACTGTGTTTTTCTGTGGTTGTCTGAGCCATTACACTGCATTAGCGAATAAGCAATTTTGTTTGAGTATAGAATTATGTTGGAACTATTTTTGCAGCTTATGTGAGAGAAGAAAAACTATATACACATTTTTCTGCTTGAAAAAAAAAATAAATAAAAAAAATAAAATACACGTTATTACACATTATAAATAATTGTACTCTTTTTGTAAACATATTTGGTTAAATCATGCACACTGAGATTTGTACATACATAAAAATTATGTTTTATCATTTTTGTTTTGTTTTTGTCATTTATATGATGCCAGAGATGCATTACAGTATTGTTTGAGATCTGCTCTGTGAAGACATCAATCAGGAGCTGTGATATGGGTTTTATTTAGCAGCTACTCCGAGAAGTGTGCGATCTGACACCATGAACAGCAGCAGCGTCCGGTACGGCTGCCTCAGGTGTCTGTCCAGGCGTACACACGCACAGCAGAAGGAAGTAAAAGGAAGAGAAGGGTGTCGAGACAGGGGACTCTAATTAGTGAGTGTAGAGAGGCAGAGTAAGAGGCTGAGGCCTGACAGCATGTATAGGCCCCCTTTTTTAATGGCCATCATTTGCCTGACAGCCAGTCAGACTCTTTCACTCTAGTTCTCTCCCACAATTTCAGGTGAAAATGAAATTTGGTTTCTCCAACTCTCTTTTCTTTCAGTCATGCCTTGTTCTGTGGATTTCTGTGTTTTCGCCCTGTAATACTAAATGCAGTGCTGTGAAAAAGAAAGTACACACTATGGAAATGTAGTGTTTTTTTATTTATTTATTTTTTATCAAAGATTGTCATTTCAACAGTATTGATATGTAAGGTTATTGCCAATTTTAAGTCAAAGTCCAGATCTTATTCCAGTTAAAATTGTGTGGCCTGTATGTGCAAGAAACACAGGTACAATCATACAGGTATCATACAGGTACAATTCTGCACAGAGGAAATTACGAATTTCTCTTTGTGTGTCAGTTATAGTGTTATATTATGATATAGGTAGACATGATTACATAACAAGTGGCAGGTTTATTATTTTGCATTACACTCTAAGACTTAATACACAGATTTATTTTGACATACAGCATCAGTTTTTTTTTTGTCCCATCCATTGCTATGTCAATCATTGCGGTTTCAGATTCAGTCTAGTTGTCAATCCATAAACTTTGCACTGTGAAGAGATGTACATTTTCATTCCTCAGAAATCACTTGAATTCTCAGAGATTTTTCTTCTTCAGTGTCTAGTCACTATTCAGCTTTATGCAAAGCTATCTTGATTTTACAATATTAGTGCTTTTCTTGCTGGCATTGTATTACATCCATTCAATTGAGGAAGACTTGCATATCTACAAAAATCCATTATGAATTACAGTGTACAAAAGTATATTGCTGCATCGTCAGCAAGACTGAACATTTGCTGAAGGCCATCATTTCTCAAAATGATGCAGAGCTGGAAAGTCCTACCGTAAATATTTGATCCAGTTAGTTACAGTGAACATGAGGATGTGTATTCTGGTGATAGTGTAGAATGAAACCCCTCGAAATCATTCAAAGGAGGTCAGAAAAATTGTTTCAGATCTGAGGCAATTTACTCTACTTTTGCTTGTTCACTTCTTATGACTCCATATTTATTTGCATTATAAAGATTTTTATTTTTCTTCTCTGGGGTTACATTTACAGTGCTCTGCCCTATAGCGTAACCATTTCTCAAAAAACAAAAAAAACCATGTCTCTCTTATCTAGACATTCTGGGTTACTCTAATATCACTTTATAATGCTATGTGTTTGATTTATGGCATAAAACACTTAAACTAGCCCTCTCTCATAGGTTTTCCTAGAATATGGATTGTAAGAAATGGAAAATGTTGAATATGACTCTGTTTAAAGCACATCACAACTGAGTTTAGTTAATTCTTCCTTGAATGACTTGACATTTTGGTGCATCCAGAAGGTCATAAAACATTTCCCCCATGTCTGGTCTGGGTAGAATTTTCTCCTTTAGTAAACAAGAAGAATATCATTGCATTTCATACATAAAATATACAGCACATGCTGTGTATTGGAGACTTTGGAGACCAAGGTAGAAAACAACTTGGAGGGGTTCCAAAGCCATGCTAGTCATCAGAAAAGACAGCCACTTTTTTTATTTTCTTGTAAAAGCTCATTAATGTACCTGCAATTTCTTGAGAGGCCTTCATCTCACAGCCCACACAGCTCTCAGTATTTTGCTTCAGACATAATGAAGTACGCTGTGTGGCCAAAAGCATGTGGACACATCCTTCTAATGAACAGATTTGGTAATTTCTGTGAGGACAAGTAGTATTGCTACACCATATAAAGTCATTCTAGAGAATTGTTTTTCCAACTTTGTTGCAGCAGTTTGTGAGGGCCTTTCATATGCCCTTTTTTATTCCATCATAAATCCTCGTGAAGAAAGTAAGGTCCAAATAGAAATGATTTACTGAGTCTGGTGTGGAAGAACTTGACTGGCCTGTACAAAGCCCAGATCTGAACCTAACTGGACACCTTCAATTAAATTAATTAGAAGTGGGTGTCAGCATTCTTTTGGCCGTATAGTGTATCACAAGGTATCACTGACAATGATCCATGGATGTTTTTTTGACCTGCAAGCATGACATGTTATACTTTATATGGTTTGCCCTGAAAACTTGTTTCGTTGTTCTTCATCTCTACCAAAGCCTTTACCGTAAATAGCCAGAGAGCAGCTGTTTGTTTACGTGACCTGATTCTGATATGCACTCAAAATACTCTTCACATATTCTATTGTACAACTCCAGCCATGCACAGATATAAGCCATGTTTCCACTTTACACAACTGCACTCAAACTGATAACACTATTGCTTCAATTAGTATGAAATATACAACATTTACCAACCCAAACCAGGTTTTCCCTGAAGTTTCTTAAAATGAGAGCCATATATTTCCAGTGACAGTCGGGCAGATAGTCTGGCCAAGTAACACAAAAATAAGAGCACATCTTGGGGCCAATTACTGCAATGCAAGTTTCAAGTTGTATTTTTACAAGCTAAAATTATAATGGTACGGCCATAATTCATAGAAAAAAAAAGAGCAAGATAGCAACTGCAGAACACCATCTGGATATTTGTTAAAATGCTTAATTGTCAGACACACTGGAATCCATTTACTGCCTGATCTTGAATAGTTTCAGTTCATAGATTCCTACACATCTGTCTTTGTTCATTATTTTTACATGTATATATGCTGAGATGTAAACGAACAGTAGCTCGAAAGCAGAGTCTAATCAAAGGATCATGGAAGCACGATGCACAGGGAAGGGTCAATGGTCTAAACTTAACAGCTGTAAATATATAAAATTTGAAATACCAAATGCTTAATTTGTATGCAGTTTGTAATTTAACGTATGAAGTATTAGCTACATTTTTTGTCAGAATATGAATCATCTTTTTACAATGACAATTTAAAATCAGCTTTGGACTGATGGATAGTTGATTGACTTTATTCAACCACTCTGTCATATTTCATTGCTATTCTTTCATAATCATATGGACATGATTGTGGGTTATGTTAAGCAGCAAAGGAAACATCTACGCTGCTTGAGTTGGAATGTTCAATTTGAATTCAGCAGAATGAGCTGTAATGATTCAGACAGGTACAATAGGAAGAAAATGAATGAGATGAGATGGATGGCTAACGTTGGATCTATATTGTACTATATAAAAGCCAGTTACATTTGAGCAAATAGAAGCAGAATCTGATTTTGGTGGCAGAAATGAATGGGGTTTATAGAATAATGCTCAGGATGATTGGAAACGTACAGCTGAGTTAACAAATTTCTGCTTTGATAAATCAGTACTTCAATAAAGAAGGCAAATGTGACAGCAGAGAAAGATTCAGAGTGAAAGTGAACAATCCCTAATCAATAATCCTAATGATGAGGTGAATAGCCTAAATAAATTCTTATCAGACTCAGAACTCATCTACCTCGCAAATTCAGTAACACTTGCTCAGACAACATCTCACTCAGACACAATGTACCAAAGTGATTATACACCTTTCAGCAAACAAGCTGCAACTGACAGAGAGAGAAACAACATAAATGATGCCTTCACAGTGCACTTTGAAGAGAGAACAATCATAGAAACCATGTTGTAGTGTCATTCCAATCAGAAGTGCAAAAAATAACCACTTCAAAGGGCCCTTTGAACGTTTTCCTCGAGTTCACCTGATGGACACTTTGCTCCCAAGATACTTTGATCACAACCTCTCACTAGGGATCAATCGGCATAAATCTGCACAAGGTTCATCAGCGTAAATTAAACCAGCTGCACCTGCAAACACACTCTGTAAACAAAAAGCTGTGAAAAGCCTCTCATCTCTGAAGATTTAAAAGTCTTTCATTTACAAGTAATATTATTTTTAATCCCTGGCTCTAAGTTGTGTTTTGTTTTGTTTTTGTCAGTGGTTATTGGTATAATTAGCTTAAACTGTGAATTAGAAGCATACTTTGTGATGTTTTATTTATTTAATCCCTGAAAACATGAAGTATATATTATTTATATACTGTATAGGGATGATCACTTCTGAATGTAACACCCAGAGACAACAGAAAAAAAAATTATGAAAGGACAGAATGGTATTGGGAGAGGGAAAGAGAGAGAGAGGAAGGGGATCAAGTTTTCAGTTTAACCACAATCCATCTAATCAGGCTATTGGTATTCAGGTCTTCTTTCCAGCTGCAGGCCATCTATTACTGGAATATTGTAACATTTAACGGCCGAGCGGGTCTTGGTTTTGGCTACGGGTGCATCATATCAACAGACTCCAGTTGAGCATCCAATCCTTATTATTCTCAGGATCAGAACACACCACTTTAGAGGTGTTACTACTATTACAGCTTACATATTAGTGACTATTCACACCTGTCACAATATTCAACTTTTTATTATTGTTTTTATATTTATCATTAATAACAGTAATAATAATAACTCAACATTCGAAAATGTATCTGTGAATTTCACCCTCTGAAATTGTAACTAGCATGTGTGCATATGAAATTACTTCCAAATGCCTACAAGGAAACGAGACAAATGTTTTTTAACAAAACCAATAACACTACAAATTCACAGATTGATATTATGCATAAATACGCTCATAAACTGCATCATATCCATTAACACATTCAACAAACTGTTGCTGCTAAATTCTATTCTGGAAAATGTCAGTGTGAAATGGTTGTGCAACTGGGAATGAATCTGAATGTGCATTTATTCAAGGCTGCTATGATTAATATTAATTTCATATTTTTCTCATTCAGATCTTTTAATGACTTGCCAGGCTGTTCAGAGAACAGCTCCCCCCCCCCATCACCACTAGAGTATCAGTGTCTGGATGTAACTATGATAATTAGATAACTGTCAGTCGCAGTAATAATTCCAGCTCTGATACGGACATCAATCTTTGTTTTCCTTCAACCTTCCCTCCAAATATGGCACACATGGTTTGTCATTATTGTGATAGTGTATGCATATTTGTTCTAAGCTGTCTAAAATGATTGTTGATTTCTGATTTACGTGCATAGATGTGTATGGAAATGAAAGTAGGGTGACCATATGTCCTCTTTTTCCTTTTTTCTTTTTCTTTGCTGTTGACATGCTCTCTGCAGTCCTCATACATTATACATATTTGCATTGCTTTGACCGTTCTCTATAGACCCCACTTTCTCGCACTCCATGATTGATGGATTATGTACATTGTTTGCGTGCTATTGGTTAAAATACCTATCAGTGATTACCTTCAGTAAAAGCTTAACCACACTAGGAAAACAAAGCCAAATCCCAGATATTTTAGGCAATTTAAAAATCCAGGCCAGGACATGTTGTGAAAAAGTGAACGTACTGTATGGTCACCCTAATGAAAAATACAATGCGAAACAGCTCTAAAAGTAGAGTGTCCATTTCCATCAATTAGCAATGTTGTAAATAGGTAATAATGTTATCAAGTCTGTTGTAAATAATCTCTTTACGGCAAACACAATTCCCAATGCTTCGTTTCATTCGTGGCAGAGGTCAAAATAACAAGAAGGAAGAAGTTGCTCATAACATGTTTTGAATGCGTGCATCATTAATTTGCACACAAAATGAACATCTTCAGAAGCACGAACCACCAGAGGCCATAAATGACTCATTATCACCTTTGTACTTGCTCAGAATAGCACCACATGGGACTCCAAGGTGTCCTGATCAGGGAGCTGAATGAGATCTAGGCACGTTCTGGCAGATGGAGCTAGCTGAAGATAAACACCTTCGGGTGTTTGTTCATCAGAAAGCACTCTCGCTCACAGCTGCATCACCCACTCTGCAGCTGCATTAGCATGGAGGCCCCTTAGGATGTGTGGACGATCACAGACTCTGAGGACCTTTTAGAAAGCACTTTGCTTGGATTCAGGTCTGGCTGCTGAGCCAGCAGCTCTCTCAGCTTAAAAAGATCCTTCGCTGGTGTGTCCCAAGGAAGCTGCTGCTGGGATGCTGTTGAGAGGCATTGAAGAGGAAGAAAGTCGAGTCACTCTGTTCTGTGCTCAATTTGAAATTCTGCTGTTTGTTTATTTATTTATTGTCCCTCCCTGCTGTGATGGGCTGTTTGGGTTGAGTGGTAGGGCAGAAAATTGTCTTTGTGTTCCCATAGGTCTCTGTGAACTGCAAGGCTGCGTCTGGTTGGACATTAAAAATAATGTGGGAGAAATTAAAACAGATTGTCCGTAATGA
>JAFVLL020006309.1:0-18660 GCA_021397915.2 Tor tambroides | reverse complement strand
GTCAACATCATAAAATGCATTAAACATACATTAGTGAGTTGATAGAGAGTCAATAGTGAGTTGATAAAAGCCTAATAATACAATCATAAAAATGTAAAATAAAAACAATTTAAACACTTGAACACTAAAAATACAAATATTGTATTTGCTTACCTGCATGTCAGTGTGACCATTAGCCAATATCAGAACTGTAAACATATGAATGTGTTGTTACATTACTGAAATATTAACTTCTGTGATTTTTCAACAAATATTTTATTTTAAGGGGTAATAAAAATGTTTGGGAATCCCTGCATTAACACACATTAATAAACACGAAAACAACAATGACATGCCTAAAGTCTTCCAGGTTTGAAATATTTTTGTCCAGACTTCCAGAATCAATAAATTACGAATAATTTACTGCTACTGTGTGAACAATATGTAATCATGTAATCCATAAAAAAGTAACTGTAATCTGATTACAGTATTTTAAAATCCAATATACTCTAATTACAAGTACTATATTTTTGGAATCTGATTAAGTAATCCAGATTACATGTAATCAGTTACTACCCAGTTACTACTAACCTTTCTGGGCCTTGAATGTGGTAGTTGCATTGCTATCTATGCAGGGTCAGAAAGCTCTCGGATTTCTTAATTTGTGTTCTGAAGATGAACAAAGGTCTTACGGGTTTGGAACGGGGTGAGTAATTAATGTTAGAATTTTCATTTTTGGATGAACTATCCTTTTAAGAATGTGTTTGTGATGTGAAGGTATCATCTTAGTCTCAATCCTGACTGAGCTGTGACGCTCTCTCACAGTGAGTTCTGTCCCAGTCTCTGTGAGACGGGCTGCTAAGCGACAGTGAAATGTCCCAGTCCAGCCGAATGAACTCTCAGCAGCGATGCTGAGTTCAGGCTGTTCCTCACGCACGCTCACCTGAGTATATTCTGTCCTTACTGATGTAGACAGAGGCATATCAGTTGCTACACACTTCAGTAAAAGACATCCTGTTCCTTTATGACCCCTGACCCCTGATGGACGTTTAGGGATGCTGGCGTGTGTCTGGCACCGAGCAGAGGTTCTGTGTACACGCGTCAGTGATTTTGTGGTGTACAGCATTAAGCTGATTGGCACTAATACTTTGTGTTCTGGCTCTGAGTTTCCATTGTGGTGTTCCCCACAGGACAGCTGATTACACATGCTTGTGTGGCGTCTGATTAACCTCCAAGAGCACAGCACGCCACTTCCTCTTATAGTCCGTTCATCCATACTGCCATACCTTACAGAAGAGTTTAGGTCATTAAATTCAAATTTACATTTAAAGGGATAATTCACCCAAAAATTACAATTCTGTCATTAATTCCTCACCCTCATGTCATTCCAAACCTGTAAGCCCTTCGTTCATCTTTGGAACACAAATTAAGATATTTTTGATTAAATCCAAGAGCTTTCTGACCCTGCATAGACAACAATGCAACTGAAATGTTCCCAAACCCAGAAAGGTAGTAAGGACATCATTAAAATAGTCCTTGTGGCTCAACCTTAATTTTATGAAGCTACAAGAATACTTTTTGTGCATAAAGAAAACACATGTTAAGGTATCATCTATACTTTCTAGACACTAGATTTTAAATTCCATTCATAGCAGTTGTTATTTTAAAAAAAAAAGAAGAAGTCTTAAAGATACAGCAGCACTAAGGGTTTGAGAGGGAGGACAATGTTCAAAAAGACGCCCTAAAAGCTGAGAAAAATAAAACATAGACATAGAAAACTGATTATTGATATTAATTCAATATTTAAAAGTATCATTAAAATGTATGTACACACTGTGTGTGTATATATATATATATATATATATATATAGTATATATACACACACACACACACACACACACAAAGTGTGTCATGTATATTTTTGTATAATATGTATATGATATGTATATAATATATTTATAATATAAATATATCATTAATATATATTATTTACAGAATATATTTACGCTTATTAAAGTATTACACCCTTCATTACTGTCCTGAGATCCCTGACTTTTCACTGTTCCCATCTGAGTCTATTTTTGCACACCATACTTTGAGAAAAAAAAATTGGATAATCTTTTAGTGAACTGTGTGAGTGTGTGAGTAGGAAGGGCAGCAGGTCGTGGGAAGGGGTTCAACGCACCAGCCTGGGCTGTCAGCAGAGACTCACTTCCACCAAAAGCATCAGAAGTGCAGTAAAAGTACAACTGAGGAAGTGGAGAAACAATGTACGAGTCTGAACAAACACACACACTGCTCTGGATCAGGGTGTGGGACTGCAGCACACTGACAGCCATTTCTCTGGACCCAGAAACCCACAGAGAAAAGAAAGTTCTGTTTCCCATTATTCTGTTTACGTTACCGCTGGTTACGCTCCCACGGTGACTGCTCTTCTTGTTTATTAGTCTATGTCCGTTTCCTACTAAACTAATTTTAAAACTGGTTATAGAATAGTGTGTATAAATTTCTGAGTGCGTGTGTGTGTAACTTCAAAGGTCTCCAGGCTGGAAATGAACCATGCTGACCGGTAATGTCTGTTTTAGGGTGTTGCTTATTGAAATGACTCCTGGTAGGAAGCTAGAACGTGACCAATACAGCAGCTTGAGCAATGAAAACGGGAATAATTATGAATACACACTGTTCCTGTCTTACATAATGGCCAGTATAGCATTATATTCAGTCTTTATCAAACAGAAAGCTACGATCAACCACTTCTGATCACCAAGGCCCACTTCTCTCACATTATTGCTCACTTACTTAAAACACTAGCTTTGACCAGACATGAATTTTTGAGCTGGTTTAGGCTAGTTTATGCCGGTCTAGCGGGTGTAATTAAGGCTTTATTGGGTCTGTAATTCATAGAACCTTATTCTTGATGACTATCTTGGCAACCATCATCATTCTTATGCCGTCTCTCCTGGTTTTGGTGATTTGTGTAGTAATTACTAAGTATGAAATAGTCTGTAAAGAACTTAAATGTAAATGTAACTTCTAGGTCATTCTCAAAATATGGTGAGAAACCAACCCAATATTACAGTAAGACGTAACTATTTTACAAGGTGGCAATTTCATATGAATCAGCATTTGAAAAAGAAAAAAAAAAGATAAAAATTAAAATAAGCATGAAGGCCCACGCTTAATTCTAACTATAAGCGGATTGTACGAAAACATACAAATGAGATTGTACAAATTCATATGTATAAGCCAAAAGAAAAAGACTTGTCCCTTCTTTCATTCATTCATTCATTCATTAGTGAAATTATTTTTACAAACTTTTGAAAATACAAAATTTGTGGGAAAAGTACTTCCAAGGTCAAACTTTAAAGTAGGAAGAGTTCATTTAAATGAGTTCATTTAAAGAGTTCATTGTTCATTTAAATGTCATTAGTGTTACATTATTTAATGATCATGTGAATGATCTGTGTTTAAAAAAAAAGATTGTTTTAAATTATTGTTTTAGTTTGATCAGTGATATGCATTTTGATATTGATTTCTTCCTAGAAAATGAATTTTTATGTGAATTTGTCATCTTTTTTTGTTACAGTTAAAAACAAATGAAGTTGTCTTTTAACAACTTCAACATTTTGTAAGCCTGAAAAATCAACATTTTTTGAGAATGACCTTTCTAAAACCCTATGGAAAAGGACTGTAGGAATTCCCTCATACTGAAAGGGCTCTTGTTTTGTGGTATTAGATATGTGAACACACTGAGCTGCTAAGTAGATCTTCCAGTAAACAGGGACTGATGCGTGACGTTCTGACACTAAAACATCGTTGAGCACTTAATCGGCGTGTTGTTACTGCCCTGCTTTCCTTAATCTCTGTGTTTAAACACACAGCGCTCGGAGAGGACAGATATTCCGGGTATGTCCGGGCCTCTGTGCTCTTCCCAGCAAGCCTGTAAACATCTGTAGAATAACACAGGTTTCAGCATTCTGACCCTGCTCTGTCCACACAGCCTGAAGTAGGCCAAACTGCACAGCAGGGCTTTAGAGGGGCAGATTTGTGCCGAGTCGAGGGAATTCCTCCCATGCTTCCCCTCGCTGAGTCCGTTTCTGCGTGACTGAATTGCTGCAAAACAAGAAGCGGGAAGAGCTCCGGTTTGACTCACACTTGGGGTCAAGTATATGAACAAAAAAATCACATAATAAACCACAGAGCACACGCTTTCCTCTTTCAGCTAACACAACCACAGCAACTAAAGGAATAGTTCACCCAAAAATGAAAATTAGCTGAAAATTTACTCTCCCTCAGGCCATCCAATATGTAGATAGTTTGTTTCTTCGATTTGGAGAAAATTAAGAATTACATCACTTGCTCATCAGTGGATCCTCTGCAGTGAATGGGTGCCATCAGAATGAGAGTCCAAACAGCTAATAAAAACATCACATTAATCCACAAGTCGTCCTTACCACTCCAATCCATCAATTAACATCTTGTGAAGTGAAAAGCTGCATGTTTATAAAAAACAAATCCATCATTAAGACGTTTTGAACTTCAAACTGTTGCTTCTGACTAAAATATGAATCTTTCTTCCATAATATATTGCTTTCTCTATAGTGGCAAAGCCATTTCGTCTGAATCAGGAGAGAAATATGCACAGATCAAGCACCGTTTACAAGCTAAAACAGCCTAAACAGTTCTATATACATACAGTATATGTGGGTGGATTTTGATGTGAGAGGACAACAGGGCATGAACTTTTTAACGCATTATTATTAATTATGGACTCGTATTTTGGTCAGAAACAACAGTTAAAATGCCTTAATGATGGACTTTTTTCTTATAAATGTGCAGCTTTTTGCTTCACAAGATGTTAACTGATGGACTGAAGTGGTGTGGATTACTTGTAGATTATTGTGATGTTTTTAGCAGCTGTTTGGACTCTCATTCTGACGGCACCCATTCACTGCAGAGGATCCACTGGTGAGCAAGTGATGTAATGCTACATTTCTCCAAATCTGATGAAGAAACAAACTCGTCTACATCTTGGATGTCCTGAGGGCGAGTACATTTCCAGCAAGTTTTCATTTTTGGGTGAACTATTGCTATAATAGTAGTAGTTTTCTGTTGCTGTGTTAATTGTACAGCACTGCAGAGAGCGAAAGGAAAAGCATGTGCTCTGTGGTTTATAATGTGATTTTTATCATAGTGTTTGGTCAGCAGCACTGCATGCTGGGAAACATGTATTCCGGAAACTTCTTGCATGAAGAGGAAACCTTAGATCAGTGCCATGAACATAAAGACAGAGAGAGAAAGCTGAACAGGATCTAAGTTCGTCTTTGTTCCTGTTGAGTGTCAAAATAACAAATCTGTAATATCTGTATTAAATCTGAAGTACCTCTATTATTAGTGAAATATGGGCACTTTTGACTTCAGCCAGTAAGCAATCCCATAGCAATGCCTTGAACTCTGTTGTGGGTGCCAACTTTTGTATGAGCAAACAGCATTAACTTTTTCTTCAGAACTCACTTTGAATGTTTTTCAGTGTGTCTGTTTGCAGTGATGTGGAACACTTGGCCTATATTCATCACATGACTCGCAGTGCCAACAAATAAAGCCCTCAAAATGCAGCAGCTGATGTGAGATCGGCAGTTATCCGCTGTCCTTGAAATGTTATCAACCATCTCTTTGTAATAAAAAAGGGATTGATGTGAAAATGACTGTCCGTGATGAAGTTTTAGTATTTTTTGCATAAACCTATTTCGATCTATTTATGCCTAAGACAATAAACTATGAAGTTATTTCAAGATCTGTTCTCCAAAAATACATATCTTTTACAGTTTTGCTTCTCATGTCTCTTATTTTAACAATGTTTAGACATTTGCACTGGTAAAAAATACAAAATATTAAAAAAAAAATAAAAAAAATAATAATAAAAACAGATTTTGCAATAAAAAGATAATGTGATATTGTGGTGGTTTTTGCACATTTTTTCTTTTGTATTGCACAAAAAATAAAGTTATACAGGTTTTGACATGACATGAGGTTTAGTAAATGATGACAAAATTTTAAGTTGCTGGTAGTTTTTTTCTATTCCTTAGAGAAAATATCTGCAGATTACTCTCACGTACAACTTTTAACACCTTAATAAAGATCTTCTGCAGCACACCTGCAGTCAGTGTGTCTGGCTGAACTGATCCACATAAAAACCTGCTGCTGAACTCTAGACATGCACATCTGTTTTGCTGGAATGTTCAGTATTGGTGTGCAGGAGACACACACACATATATACACAAGATTGTGCTGTTTCAGCAGCACTTGTGTATGACATAATGCTGTTATGAGGATCATCTCACACTGTTAAAAAACACATGTGACGTAAGGTTTGCAGATGTTTTGCACATCTCATCAGCATGTGTTAGTGATTTTGAGAAAATCTCTAAAAACTCAAAACTTCAAAGTGTGTGTGTGTGTGTGTGTAAAATAATTCTTCTGTGCTGAAAACAGCAGAAAGCCACTGGTTTATATTCCCACCAACCCAACCCTGACCTAAATACACAGACACACATTGGTTCAAACTCACAACTGGCCAGAGATAAGATATTGATTTGATTTGGCCAGAGAGACACACATGGAGAAATTGTGTTACTGAACATAATGCTGTCACTGAATTTGACTGACATAAATTGATTTAAATGTAACTGATTCAAAATACAATCCATTGCATAAGATGTCAGGGGTCAAGGACAGTAACTGTGTGAAAAAAGAGCAGCTGATTTGTCACTGTATAGTTGTTCTAGCAGATAGCGCCACCTGTTGTTTGTGGTTGGAAATGAGATAGAAATCAAGTTACTTGTTGCTTTTATCCACCTTATTTTTAAAATAATACGATGGTAAGAAATACCAGTTTGCAATAGCAAGCAGCATAACGAACTGTTTTGTACAGCTAAAAATAACTGGAAGCGGATGACACCGGAAGTCTCGCACACATAAATTTCCGCAAAGATGGTCAAAATATATAATAATAAATATATAAAAATTAACATCATAGTAAACATTTCCCCACAAAACTAATAAAGGAAGTAACAACGGAGAAAGTTAGTCAAGTGTGCGAATTTCATTTTTTTTATGTAGGCTTAATTTTTTTTTTTTTTATTATTATTCTTTATTGTGTTTTTTTTTTTTTTTCGTCATCGATTTTCAGAAACTGTGGGTTAAAGTTCGTCTCACGCAAGTCAAATTATTTTTCAGTTAGATAACCGGCAACTAACTTTTTAGACGTTTTTAAAAACACCAACGATTTGTATGTTATTTGTGGTGACCTAGCAGCGTGAAAAATAATGACCGTTTCATGTATTTTTACAGCGATTTACAGCGAGAATACAGGAATTGAACGGATGTTATGGTTACCAACTCTAACGTGATTGTTGTTCGCGAGGATATACACACAGCTAAAGCGTATATATTCTTACTTTTAAAAAGCATACAGTTTATTACCTTTTCTGGAGCACAAAATAATTGACTATATTTTTTGCTGATAACTGAACGCTAACTGCCTCGTAATAAGGTCACGCCGAATAACAAGGTACTACTGTTTGAAAAATGTATCCTTTCACAGTATACTAAAACTAGACCTATATCCACAAGGGGACGCTATTGTTTAACAAGTATTACAATAAACAACAATAAATTCTCATCTTTCACCAGGTTCCTTGCTAGTTTGATAAAAAGTCTCTGTTGTGGTGTCATATTCCTCCTTCCTGATATGAGCCACAGAGGTCAGTACCAATAAACTACAGCTGAGGTGTGTATTGCGTGCTACGTGCAAATAGTTTAAAGAGGAAATCATTTATACTGTATTTATGGCTGTATGCTGTAAAAATCTGAATTCTAATTGGCTGAAGTTCTCAAAAAGATACAGAATCCTGGAGCTCATAATGAAAAATCATTCTCTGCCTCACACATACACACACCTCCAGAGCTAACAGCTGGACACAATAAGCAAAAATCTCCTTCTGTCCTTCTTTCAACCGTTTTTCCACAGTATTGTGTTTCACGAAGCCCGCCGATCATGTGAAACCTGTTTGGATGTATTAGCAGATCTGAGAAACAGAAAGCCAGGAATATTAGCGCTTTTAAATGATCCAAACGCTTCGTGACAGAACTTCACCTGTGCCAGAAATCCGCAAAATCCTCTGAATTCTTCCATTACGCGAGAGAGAATGTGAAACTTTCAAAGCTGCACTGATTCAGAGAGAAAGACCTAACACAGACACATTTCCATAACTGCATATTCATGGATCTGATAAAACAAAGGAAGCTCTAGCTCTAATGATTACTCAGCCATTCTGACCTCAAGGCAAAGTATCATATTTGAGAGAATGACCCATATTTTTAGTAGTTATTATCGCTGACAATGACGTTTTCTAAGTTGTATAGGTATGTTGATTCTCATTCAGATGGCACAAACCTGTGCACTACATAATATTAGAGGTTTTGCGAATAATCTTATGCACGCATTCCTCCTCCTTTCTCTCTTTCTCTATGGACATACCTGCACTGAACAGAGGAAAGGAGAGTTTATGCCGCAGGAATCTGATTTATAGAGGAGAGTCATTCATTGTGATGTCACTGCACTGGAATGTGGCGTGGTTGATGAATAACGAGTGGAATTCCAACAGGGAAAGCAAAGCGCTCGTTATCCCAGCGTGGAGGAGTTTTCTTTTCTTTAAGGATTGCATCATGATATAAGCACGAAATCTGTCCAGCATCCCCCAACCGAAGGCCACAGCAAAACCGAAAGAACTCATTTACTCAAATTTATGATCTGCTGTGCAATTTTACACAGATTTGGTGATGTGTCAAAAATGAATTACATTTACTTCTCTTATTTTTGCCCAATTTAACAACAGAACAACCAGTGATTTAAGAGAACAATGTGTACAAAGTCCGTCAAACCTTGTGTTGTTTCTGGCTGTGTGTAGAACCTGCAACTCTGCAGATTTAACAAAGTCGCTTCATTTAATGAAATGTGACCCTGGACCACAAAAGCAGTCTTAAGTCGCTGGGGTATATTTGTAGCAATAGCCAAAAATACATTGCATGGGTCAAAATTATCGATTTTTCTTTTATGCCAAAAATCATTAGGATATTAAGTAAAGATCATGTTCCATGAAGATATTTAGTAAATTTCTTACCGTACATATATCAAAACGTCATTTTTGTTTAGTAATATGCATTGCTAAGAATTTCATTTGGACAAATTTAAAGGCGATTTTCTCAGTATTTTGATTTTTTTGCATCCTCAGATTCCAGATATTCAAATAGTTGTATCTCGGCCAAATATTGTCCGATCCTAACAAACCATATATCAACGGAAAGCTTATTTCTTCAGCTTTTAGATGATATATAAATCTCAGTTTTGAAAAATTGACACTTAAGACTGGTTTTGTGGTCCAGGGTCACAAATATTAACAGTTTCAGTGCAAATTGTGATGCAGTTTTGCAAAGAGGCTGTTATTAAAGAACGAGGCAGTTAAAAACTATAAACACAACTGCAAATAACTACAAAAACTCATTTCTGCTATGGGATAAAAGAACAAAAAGGTACAATTTTTGCAACTTTGCGACTTGCGACTTTTTCTCTCACACTGTTCTGAGAAAAAAATCCCTCAAAATGACAAAATATAAACTCAGAATTGCTTGTTTATATCTTGCACTTCCGAATTTTTATGCTTTTTGCCATGGAATAAAAAAAAAAGGATTGCGACATTTTTCTTGCAGTTGAGCAGTGAGTTTATACCTCACAATTCTGCCTTTTTCTATCAGAATTAAGATTACATCTCACAATTATGAATTTTGGTTTCTGCCGCACAATAAAAAATAAAAGAGTAATTGTGACATTTATCTCACAATTCTGACTTTTTTTCTTGCAATTGCGAGTTTGTATCTCACAATGAACTTTTTTTTTGTGACTGTGCCAATCACACATTGGTGGGGGGAGTTAGTGTAAATGGCCTTTGCCAACAAGGCGGGCTATTTGCACTTAATGTAAATAGACACTCCGTTTTTTTATCGTGTGTGATTGGGACAGTCAACACTAAAAAAGATGCCTGTTTTACATCAGTTTCAGTGGTGTAGATGTAAGGCGCGTATTGATGCGAACGACCCGAATTCGAATCTTCCTTTTGCCGAACTTTTTTTCTCCCTTCTCAAATATCATATCGCATCGGAAAGGCATGTATTTTCAATAAAAATGAAGGAAATAATCAAAAAGTTGAAATTAAAGTATCGGGTAGGGTTAGGGTAGGTGTAGGGAGGGCTTATTGTACCAATAAGGTGGCATCCATTTAATAATTTGAATTAAAACTATAATTTACACTCAATACGTTATTATTGCACTTTTTTATAATATACTACAATACTGAGGTGCAGATAATTGCCACTATTTGCAATAAGTAGTATATAAATAGCAGAAAATCTTGCTATTTTAACATATGTAAATAGAATAGCTATTTGCACTTAGTGTAAATAGCATATAGTTAAAAAATACTGCTATTTTCACTTAGTGCAAATAGCCGCTGCCTAAAAAAAGGCAATTGCGACTTCATATCTTAAAAATGTCAGAATTGTGAGATGGAAAGTTGCCACTGCCAGATTAATTTTTTATCCTGTGCAGAAACTCTATAAATAACAGGTTGTTTAACCGTAAGGGTCAAAAACCAGCAGCCTTTCACTTCTGAGCTTTTTTTTTTTTTTTAAAAAAAGAGTGTTCGAGGGGGAAAAAAAGAGAAAGAAATAGAGTTGTTGAATGATGCAGGGTCTGTGGAGTATAGGGAGCTGCGGGCGTCTGCCGCTCGTCTGTATCTCCGAACTCAAAGTGGCAGTTCGGCGCAAGCATGAAATATTTAACCTGTTAAGTGGAGCTCAACGGGATGGCTCTGATCCGAAAGGAAGCCTGGAGAGGCCTGTGGGATAACCACACACACATGGCTCTATCTCTGTGATCTGCATTAAGACACAATCAGGATATAAAATTCATCATGATGGAAGAATTTTCACAGTTTAAGCCAAGTTTACCGCCGTTTCAAAAAGTACTGCAATGCTACCATGTTGACTCTTTAGGATTCTTTTAAGGACACTGAAGTATCAAATTGTATTTTTATCCTAGTGGCGGTCAAAGGTTTGGAATGATTAAGATTTTAAATTAAATTTACATTTTAAAGTATATTAAAATAGAAAATATATCTTATAAAAAAAACAATATAACTATTTGTACTGTGTTTATTAATCACATAAATGCAGTTATAACATAGTATTTCCAACTGATGTAAGGCCAGCAACAAAAAAACTCACAAAATGTTTCATTTCTGTTTGTTCCTGTGCTGTAATTTCTGCTGTAAACTTAACGGTAAACTGTAAACAGTGAGTCAAACATCAGCATAAGGAGCTCCAGAGATTAAACAAATCTGCTTGTAAAGGTGAAAGGTCAGATTTTGGAGTTCTGAATGTTTCAGAGTAATGGACAGACTGATGGTGAACTAAACACTACAGTCACTAGCCTCTCTCTCTCTCTCTCTGCATTCCTCTTGTGTTAGGTAAGAACCTCTCTTGCCAACCCAAGTAAAATGATGTATTCAGATTTCCATGATTCAACTTCCTCATCCTGGTTATCGAGTCCATATATGGCTAATTTCCATTTCCCTGATGTAATCAGCCTCTGCTTGTTGTAATTGATTCTCAGTGCGTTCAGATTCATATCACGCGAGTAAATAACCACTTATGTAATAATTGTGGAATTTGTGGTGTTCTGATGTGTTTATTTGGGTGATATGAGTTTATGTTGGTTGAGTTGGGCAGAATACACTATAGCAATGTTGTGGTTCTTATTATTTAAGAGGAATAAGATGTTCTCTAACTTGATTGATGTTTTGTGTGTGTACTCTTTGAAGGAGACATATTCTACACTTCCTGAAAGTCCTCTCATAATCTTAGTCATTGTTTTGTGGAACCAAAACAGCCATTCTTTATTACATGACTTTTTTTCCCAAAATGAATCTTTTGTAGTACACTAACATTCAAACATTTCGGGTTGGTAAAAAATTGTAACATTTAAAAAAAACAAAAAAAACAACAAAACAAAACAAAACAAAAAAAAACAGTAAAATTGGGAGAAATGATTACGATATAAATCAACGGTTTTGTATTATAATATATTTTAAAATGTAGTTTATTCCTGTGATGCAAAGCTGAATTTTCAGCATCATTACGCCAGTCTTAAGTGTCACATGACCCTTCAGAAATCATGATGATATGCTGATTTGCTGTTCAAGAAACGTTTCTCAATCTTGATCAACAGACGTGCTGCTTAATATTTCTGTGAAAACTGCAATTTTTTAGATTTAATTTTTTTTTTTGAAAAAGGCATGTTTTACAACATTATTAATGTCTTTACTGTCACTTTTCAATCAATTCAATGCAGAATTAGTGAATGAATAAAAGAATTTAGAACGATAGTGTACTTGTTCCTGCATGAACAAAAGAGCACACTGAGAGCATTTTGGAAACATAATATTATTAGAAATCATCAATTTTCAGTGAAAGTTAGCAATTTGAAATGCCATGAGCAACCATTTGGCACAAAGTTGACCTTTTTATGAAAGTGAGCAGAAATGGGAAGCAGCAACATCTACTAACACAAAACAGTACAGCAATTTAATGACATCCAGCAGTTTAATCACTGTCAGTTTGAGTAAGTATACATAGTACATTTCAAAAGATTAAGGACAATCATGTTTTTCAAGATATAACCCCAAGTTATTTCTTTAGATATTTTTTTTCCTGAGCTTTAAATCACAGACTTTAGGATGTTCTTGTCATAGTAGACTGTAGAGACTCTCCATCAACACACCAGACAGAATCAGCAGGTTTTTGCTTTTGATTGGGAAGATCTATCTGATCTCAAGTTGCTATTTGTCCAGTGGAATGTCTGTCATCTGAGTCCCGCCTCCTCTGTCTGTCCAAACAGGAAACACAGTGTGACATGATTACATCAAACTTGCTCAAAGTTCTCACAACTCTCTGGCGAAGCGTGTTGAGATTTATGAGCTGCATAACCATTTGCGCGCACACACACACACACCGACCTTCAGTAACCTCTCCTCTCCTCTTTTTCTCACTCCCTCTTTCTTTCCTCAATTCACTGGAAATTCTTTCATATTTAATGAGATTAGTTCCGTCCACTGCCTGTGCTACAGCATTCCTGTAGCTGAGAGAAACAAAAAGAGATGGACAGAGAAACACAGACCACATGATGAAAGAGAGAACGTTTAATTCTCATGCGTCAGTCATTAGCGTATGACGGGCAAACCTGACCCCCAGATCAGATCTCCTGCCCCGTCTGCTGCTTCAGACCCATAGATGGTGCTATTTCAGAGCTGAGGTCGTTCGTGTGTGTGTGTGTGTGTGTGTGTGTGTGTGGACTTTCTATGAACCCAGCAAGAAATTTGATGAAAAAAATTATTTTATTAGTGGTACTTCCTAAAGCAAACATCGCTAGTGTTATTGCATAAAGTTATTTGAACAAACTTCTACAACAAAATATCAAACTTTGGTATGTAACTCGCTCATCATCGTTTGTGCTATGAACATGAATGATGCGTTAACTGTGCAGCTTGTAGAGGAGTGTGCTATTTTATGGCATTTTGCCCAATAAGCAGCCACTTACCCCAAATACCCTATAACTGCAGAGCAACATGCTAAAGCCACTCAGAACACCTTAGCAAATGCCAAGCAAGGCCCTGGCAATGCATATCAGTGCACTAAAACACTCCTTAGCAACTATTTAGAACACTGTAGAAACTGCATAGAAACGTTTTAAAAAGACTCAATGTGCGTCCCAAACACTGCACTATTCTATGCCGTTTTGTAGTGTAAATGGTGCAAGTAGTCCGTTCACACTGAAAATTCTGTCATTAATTACTCTCCCTCATGTTGTACCAAACCTGTAAGACCTTCGTTCATCTTCGGAACACAAATCCTGCAGCAACGCAACTGACACGTTCAAGGCCCAGAAACATAGTAAGGACATAATTAAAATAGTCCATGTGACATCAGAGATTGAACCGTAATGTTATGAAGCTACGAGAATACTTTTTGTGCGCAAAGAAAACAAAAATAATGACTTCTATTCAACAATTTGTTCTCTTCCGTGTCAGTCGTATGTGTCGTGGTACTCTTGTGAACAAGCATTGACTGACAGAGAAGAAATTGTTGAATAAAGACGTTATTTTTGTTTTCTTTGTGCACAAAAAGTATTCTCGTAGCTTCATAACATTACGATTGAACCACTGACGTCAGATGGACTATTTTAATTATGTCCTTACTATGTTTCTGGGCCTTGAACGTGTCAGTTGCGTTGCTGCAGGATTTGTGTTCCGAAGACGAACGAAGGTCTTACGGGTTTGGAACGACATGAAGGAGAGTAATTAATGACAGAATTGTTATTTTTGGGTGAACTATACCTTTAAATAACAGAAAAAACAAAGTGTGAAATGCTGGACACTTCATGCACTTAACTGCCGCAGCTTTAATAACGTAGTGGAGGAGGCGGGGCTTTCAGACTCCAATTATGAATGACAAAATAACCTTATAAAATTCATACACTACACAGTTGTACAAAAGTGCATAGTGTATAGTGTGTGATTTGGGACTCGACTAGTGAGTTCTGCATAGACAAGAAGCGTTAATATATTTTTTTTACCAGTATTCTTGACTGGTTTATAATTAAAGCTCTGTCATTCTTGCTAGCACATGAACAGCACGAAAACCTGCAGATCATGTGATCAAAACCTTCTGCATGATTTTGTTTTTAACAGATGGGATTTCATTTTGATAAGTGATTGAGTTGCATCAGATATTGTAGCCAATTATATAGTTTCACTGTGTTTTTGTTGCAATTTTACACACACCGAATAGTTTGGAAACTTAGACCAGGAGGTTATCTAAACATGCCGAGAAGAGAGGAGAGATTTTCAGGTGGGCCTGTGGTTTATCACTGACAGCTCATAGACGTATTCCAGATGACGGCGGGAAGAGCGCAAGAGAGACAGAGAGATATAAACAGAGATGGCATGTGTTATGGTTTCACATCTCTGATTGATGATCTTTAGCTCAAGTTTGGCGCTCGCAAACGACCTCTTGCGTTGATCTGGAGAGCAGGAAGTTTTAACCTCTCCTGAAGTCCAATCCAACTGTCCCTAATGAAAGAGTCGGGTGATATAACCTCACATGAGCACGTTAGTGAGACGAGAGAGCGAGAATTTCCATATTTCTGCCCTGTTAGTGTTTATAAATAGTTAGCGGCAGCTCGCGATTGGGAGAGGACGTCCTACACTGAGATATCTTATCTTAAAGAGACTCTTCAAAGCTCCTAAGGAAACACACAGCCTGAGAAACAGAGACTGTAATCTGAGGATGTTAGCAGTGCTGTACGTTTGTGTTTATAAAAGGGAAAGATGAAACAGTTTTCCCGAAATCAAGCTCAAACTAACTTGATCAACAAACCCGCCCCTCCAATGCCAGGAACCATGTAGTCTAGCAACATATCTGGTCCACTTTCATAGATTCAGCAGTATAAACCTTGCAAGCTTTGACAAATCCATTCACTTTTGTTCTTCAGAAGTGCTTGTTGTTGCATCCCTAGCAACTACACTAAAGACCTTAGCAACTGCAGAACAATGGCATTAAACCATTTAGAACACTTTAGCAAAAACAAAGCGAAACCATTCAGAACGCCTTAGCAACCACCTAGCAACACCCCAGAAAGCACCAAAGACACACTAGCAACTGCATAGCAATGCATTAAAACCGTTTGGAATATTCTGGCAACTGCATAGCACTAAATCTAATTTAGAACACCTTAGCAACCACCTAGCAACAACCCAAAACACCCTAGCAACCGCAAAGCAAAGGCCTAAATCCATTCAGAACACTTTAGCAAACACAAAGTAATGCCCTGGCAACTGCATAGCTCTAAACCCCATTTGGACAACCTTAGCAACCACCTAGCAACGCCCTAGCAACAACCCAAAACACCCTAGCAACTGCATAGTAAAAGACCTAAAACCACTCAGAACACTTTAGCAAAGACAAAGCAATGGCCTGGCAACTGCACAGCACTAAACCCCATTGAGAACACCTTAGCAACCACCTAGCAATGCCCTAGCAACAACCCAAAAGACCCTAGCAACTGCATAGCAAAGGCCTAAATCCACTCAGAACACTTTAGCAAAAACAAAGCAATGGCCTGGCAACTGCATAGCACTAAACCCCATTTAGAACACCTTAGCAACCACCAGCAATGCCCTAGCAACAACCCAAAACACACTAGCAACTGCATAGCAAAGGCCTAAATCCACCCAGAACACTTTAGCAAACACAAAGCAATGCCCTGGCAACTGCATGTCAAATTAATAACGTAAGCACTCAGAATGTCTTTCCAACCACATAGCAACACCCTAGAAACCACCCAGAACAGTCTAGCCACTGCAAACTATAGTGAATTTTTTTTCTTTAAAAGTACTTGTTGTAGCAGTCCTGAACTTGTAAACACGACTTTGCTTCCTGTGACTCAGTGATGTTGTGTAGAAGCCAGCTAATCTGATCGGAGCTAGTACTTTGAGACAGCTTTATGCTGAAAGCTCTTGATGTTTTTTTTTGCTTGTAGATGGTCAGCGAAAGGTCTGAGATACATGTGACTTTTCGACCCCTAGGAGGAGGTGATGTGATCATGTCCCATAAAGGTTAAAGGCCATTAGTTCTGGTCTCCATCTCACTTCTACATCAACAAGGTTTAAATCTGGATTCATGACTAACCCTTTAGAGCAGGGGTGTCAAACTCAGTTCCTGGAGGGCCGCAGCCCTGCAGAGTTTAGTTCCAACCCTGCTCCAGCATGCATACCATGTAGTTTTCAAATAAGCCTCAATGACTTGATTAGTTGGATCAGGTGTGTTTAATTAGGGTTGCATCTAAACTGTGCAGGGCTGTGGCCCTCCAGGAACTGAGTTTGACACCCCTGCTTTAGAGGCAGGTAAATCAGAATATAACCTTGAGAACAAAGCAGAGTACAGAAGCGTGGTCAAGGATATCTTGTTTACTTCCTACTGACAGCAAACTCTTTCATGCATTTGTAAATCCCCTGAAAACATGATAAGATTTGAGACCAAACACATATTGTTTGGAAATATTCAAAATTAATGAACACGAATCCCGCAACTAGTTCTTCAATGTACGCATGTAATCTACACTGTATGGAACTTTAACTGGTGGAAAGCATGCTCCAGGAGGTTTTTAGTGTTTTAGTTTAATGTCTGAACCTAAATATATCCTGAGATGTTGTGTGAGGGTGCTGGGATTCCCATGCTGTGCGTGTGGATCAGTTCACCGTAAACAGGGATAACGGGTCACAGAGGAAGGCTGAATATTTGTGGGTGGAACCCCAGCAGTGCCTCCTGTCCCGGCCTCACTGGGGACTCATGGAGGTCATGGAGCTGTCAGTCATGTGGTCATGTGGTCATGGGAAAGCTGGAGCCGGAGCAGAGATGAATCTGACATCCGTTACAGCAGAAAACTGACCTCAGAACAGGGCTTCTGCACAAGACACATGGAGAGAAAACACTGCACTGTTCTTTAAATTGATTACGTTTACTTTCATTTTGGTTAACACTGCTCTGACCATACAAATTCATATTTTGCACCACACTGTTGTATAGTTTAGATTAGCACAGCTTTGGCAATGCAAATTCATATTTTATTTATGTTGCACTGCTGTTTAGTGTAGTTGTTTAGTTTAGTTTAGCACTGCTTTGGCAATATGAATGCATATTTTATACCACACTGTTGTTTCGTTTAGTTATTTTAGTTTTGTTTAGCACTGCTTTGGTGATACAAATTCATATTTTATACTGCACTGTTATTTAGTTTAGTTTAGTTTAGTTTATCACTGCTTTGGCAATTCAAATTCATATTTTATACCACCCTGTTGTTTAATTTAGCTTAGTTTAGTTTAGCACTGCTTTGGCAATACAAATTCATTTTTATAATGCACTGTTGTTTAGTTTAGTTTAGTTTGGTTAAGTTAAGTTTAGCACTGCTCTGGCAAGACAAATTGATATTTTATACCACACTGTTGTTTAGTTTAGTTTAGTTTAGCACTGCTTTGGCAATACTAATTGACATTTTATACCACACTGTTGTTTAGTTTAGTTTAGTTTGGTTAAGTTAAGTTTAGCACTGCTCTGGCAAGACAAATTGATATTTTATAACACAGTTTAGTTTAGTTTTGCCAATAATAATTGATATTTTATACCACACTGTTGTTTAATTTAGTTTGGTTAAGTTAAGTTTAGCACTGTTTTGGTGAGACAAATTGCTATTTTATACCACACTGTTTTTTTTAGTTTAGTTTAGTTTAGCTTAGTTTAGTTTTGCTTTGCCAATACTAATTGACATTTTATACCACACTGTTGTGTAATTTAGTTTAGTTTAGTTAAGCTAAGTTATGTTAAGTTAAGTTAAGTTAAGTTAAGTTTAGTTTAGTTTAGTTTAGTTTGGTTAAGTTAGTTAAGTTTAGCACTGCTTTGGCAAAACAAATTCATATTTTATACTGCACTGTTGTTTAGTTTAATTTTTTTTT
>JAFVLL020006307.1:28240-82412 GCA_021397915.2 Tor tambroides | reverse complement strand
ATAATATTTTTGAAGTATGTTCGACTTTTTTTTTTTTTTTTTTGTCCACACTGTTTATTTTGATATATTTTTGTATTTCTCACTTCATAATGACAGTCACACCACAGGACAATTTTCACATTCAACAATATTTGAATATATATTTTTGTGTTTATGCTCAAAACCTGTGTTCTTTCCTGTCCAGCCAAATTATCTGACAGAAAAAAATTAATGACCTCTTTCTCAAATTGATTGGCATGTCAACCTCTCTTGAATGTTTCAAACCTAAGTTTCACAAACTACAAGAGGAGTCTTTATAGAAAATAAAGTAATTTCTGGGCTACTACTTTGAATATTTCTTTAATAACCGCCATAAATTGTTAAGTGGTTAGTTATTAGGAGACACATTTACATCCAAATAATAATTAATCTACTTTAAACTCAAACCTTAAAATGAAGCTATGAGCTGCTTTTATCATCTGAATCTGTCACTTAAATAGAAATTGTTTATTTGCCATCATTAAACATGATCGTTGTTATTTTTAACATTGAATAGTTCACGCCAGTTCATATAAGGTTATATTGTAAAAGCTTGTGTGGATAAAATACATTTACAGCGTATTTTCAACATGTTTTCTGCTGAGTTTAGTGTGGGAAAACCTAACTTATATTACACTTCTACCACACTGCTTATGCACACAGTGTGAAACCTGTTATATGGGGCCAAAATAAACATATGCACCGAAATACTTTTGTGAGGTGTGAAACAGACCTTAGGAGATGTTTGCTACGCTGCCATTTGGACTCAAGTGACAGTCAATGAGGTCCTGATAAGAACACTCTTATCCTTTACTCACAGACGGCTCAATTTTTAACATGCTGACTGATAAAGAGCCACTGAACTTTTTCACTGCTTCGTAAGAGTTCTGAGAGGGACGTGCAAACTGCTGTTCAAACACGAATGCGTGATTCATCTCCTCTTTGGCCGCAGCCAGTAAAGATTTTCTCTCGCGTTCAAGGTCACGCCGTTCTCAGACATAGCACGTAGCGCCTAGATGACTGATATGAGCCAAACCCTTCCATTTTCACCCCCAGACATCAGCACCCAGTGGACAATGCAGGATTTTTCTCCTTCATGACCCTGCAATGGCTGTCCCCTCTGGCATGGAGCGCCCACAAAGCGTCCTGTCTGAAGATGGAAGACGTGTGGGGTCTATCTTGCCACGAGGCCTCAGAAACGAACCGCCAAAGGTGAGCTACTGGCCAAAACCTTCTGATCCAAGGTTCGTCTGCTGATTTTTAAAACAAATTAACAAAAAACCCCAATAATAATTAGATAAAAATTAATGAGAAAATAATAATATTATTCCTATTTAAGCCAGCAAATTACTGAGTGCTAACACATGTATTAATACTGGACGCCAGGGGGCGCCCTTGTGCGGAAACTCCACATATGCATCACAGAAGTAATAAAATTCATGACTTTCCAGGAAATCCCTAATATGGACAAAGCTATCCAGCTATGGCTGTGACTGAATAAAAACAAGATAGAAACACTTGAATTGATTAAACATTAAGACAGTAAACACATGACTCAGCAATATAGGGTTTATCTGTGCTCTTCAAGCTGTCTTGGGTATTTTTATAATAATAAAGTACATTTAGAATCCAATGCTAATCGACATAGCCTTAAATAATTACAGTATAAAAAACATTTTCTGCTTATTCTGTGATAAGAATCCATATCAGATCAGAGAATGAAGTTATTTCAAACACTTGATTGATGTTGTGGAGTAAAATCATGTTATTAAATGTTCTCTTTTGTTGGACAACAGGTTTATAAACGCTTCTTATTTAGTTTGGGAGTATGTTTGGCGTGTGTTGCTTTTTAAAGGGGTCATATGACGATGCTAAAAATAACATTATTTTGTGTATTTGGTGTAATGCAATGTGTTTATGCTGTTTAAGGTTCAAAAAACACATTATTTTCCACATACCGTACATTATTGTTGCTCCTCTATGCTCCGCCTTTCTGAAACGCGTCAGTTTTTACAAAGCTCATCGTTCTGAGAATCGAGGCGTGCTCTGATTGGCCAGCTATCCAGTGCGTTGTGATTGGCTGAATACCTCAAGCGTGAGACGAAAATGTTACGCCCCTCACCATATTTAGAAACACACAGCGTCTCCACGACATGGTGGTGGCGGCAACAACACTACAGTGAGATGAAAAGTTACGCCTTCTTTCTTTGCGTAAACATTTGGGCGGTGTTATGCAAATCTTCTCACATCGTGACGTAGACATGTGGGGGGGTGTTTGAATGAGGCGTTTTAGGAGGGTGTGGATGAGTCTTAACTTTTATAAAGAATATCTCTTTGGGTTTGAGACTTTAGTCTTTGCAACTTTACGGATCTTATCTATGCACAAACAGCTTGTAACACTCCAAAGACAAAGGAAAACCACATCATATGACCCCTTTAAGATGTACGTTATGGACCTTATGTAGCTCCACCCATTTTTAGTACTGCACTCGTTGTCTTCTGTCTTCCGTTTGCATTTTCTCACTGTCAACGTAAGGTCAGACAAATTTCTGAATGAACCGCTCGTTTTAAAAACTTCTCGGTCTACTGACATTTGTTATGACATTCAGCATTACAGTGCTCATGATAACTTTGTAAATATATATATATATATATATATTCACTTAACCTGCTAATTACTCCTCAACAGCGAAGCTATAGAGCTACTGCAAAAATGGAATTTCCAAGACAAAATTCTAAAGAATTTTGCGTACTTCTTTCTCTGACTCGTATGTGACCCTGGACCACAAAACCAGTCATAAGGGTCCATTTTTTTTAAACTGAAAAAAAAATAAAATAAAATAAAAATAATGAGAAAATCGCCTTTAAAGTTGTCCAAATGAAGTTCTTAGCTATGCATATTACTAATCAAAAATTAAGTTTTGATATATTTACGGTAGGAAATTTACAAAATATCTTCATGGAACATGATCTTTACTTAATATCCTAATGATTTTTGGCATAAAAGAAAAATCAATCATTTTGACCCATACAATGTATTGTTTCCTATTGCTACAAATATACCCCAGCGACTTAAGACTGCTTTTGTGCTCCAGGGTCACATAGGATATATAAACACTACTTAAATATACGTTATACAGAGGCAGGATGTGTATATATTTAATTAAAAAATCACAGCACTTTTTTTGTTTTTTTTTCATTCATTTGTTACCTCTTATCTTTTAGGCTTTGTACATTCTGTAAATGTTGTGATTCTGTTAATGTTAATTTGATATTGTGGGCAAACAATAAATCGCAGCATTTGCCAAATGCCAAATCATGATTTCAGTTGAATTTCAGTTAATCGTTCAGCCCTACCCAGGAGCCAAGCGCAAGTTAGGCATCTCTCGTATGAGCCAACGCTGAACCGTGAACAAACAGAACTATTAGAAAACACCTCCTGTGCCAAGGTCTCACACAGTTGACGCCTTGATAACAAGAGGTTGGTGTGGGAATCCCTCGAGTCACGGTGGGGATTGATAGATGCTCACCTCCCAAGCTCACACAGCCCAGAGAGTTTTGGCAAGTGGGTGTTATTCATAGCAAGGATTAGACATCAGAGAGAGAGAGTCGGTCTGTACCTTTCTTGCAGGATGGTTATGTCATTAACACGTCAGATCGCAGCTCGTGTCCCTTTCTACTAAGCTGACGGGCTCAAAGGGTTTCTCGAGGACAGGGGAGCATAGAAAAACACCTGTAATCTGTAACTGCCCTTTCTAATCACAGATCTGAGATCATCCCACATTCGGTGAATGAATTGGATCAGATTTTGGGTGTGCTTTCTTTTGTTGCGAGATCAATGATCGTGTTTAAATACAGGGTCATGTATTTGCCGTCCAAATGGCCTTACAGTTATGCCTCAGTGGCTCTGTAAGAAGCGGTGTTAGTTTTCAGTGTTTGACCTCGGGGACTGTGTCTCCCGTTACTGTATTTGTGTCAGAGATAGCCGGGATGCTTGAGCACTTGTTTGTGTGAGGGGTGCGCGGGGGTGGATATTTTATGGGGTCTGGAACACTTACGTAAAGTGTTATGCTCAAAACAGAAGGCTGTTGAAATGTAACCAAAAAAATAAGATACAGTACAACACGTGTTGTACCCTTGTGAGGGAAAAAAGCTGTGATTGGTCTTTGGCATGGGAACTGAAGGCTCAAAGCCTTGGCTCTTCAGATTGATTGTTGATTCTGAGGGTGAATTTCGATGTTTTCAGTCAGGCTTTTTCCTTGAATGTTCCAAGATTTTGCATAACGAGAAATTGAAATTCATTTATCATTTATTTCTTGACATAATTGATGTTCATCATCTGATTGCATGACCTCTTGTTATTAATTATCCATAGTTATTTGTTGTAAACACCTGTTTGTCTGAATGTCCCCTCTGATTGTCTGGTGTATTTTGTTTGCCATTAGCTTGTATTATTTTGTAAAGCGTCCTTGGGTTCTTGAAAGGCTCTATAAAAATAAAACATTATTATTATTATTATTATTATTATTATTTATTAATTATTTAACTCAATCAGAGCAGCTGAATCCTTACCCATCTTCAAGAAACGGCTAAAAACACATCTCTTCCATCTTTATATGACCCTCTAACTCTAGCACTCTCTATTCTAATTCTATTTTATCTATCGGTCTTCTTTTTATTTAAAAAAAAAAAAAAAACACAAACAAGTTGCCAATATCCCCAAAAAAGCAGGGTGATCAAAAGCAGATGGATCTTATATCATTCTGAAGGGGTTTTATTGTGTATATTTTATTGTGTGAGAAGAAAGACACAGTGGAGTGATACATAAGAGACATAAAGCTCGCACAACTATGTAGGAAATTTGTTGCCAGGAACAACAATCAAATATATAGCTGAGCATCATCATTCAAAAATATCTGAGCACAGAATGCTGCTATTGACCAATCAGAATCAAGCACTGCAGAGAGTGTTCTAATAAAGTGGCAAAAGCATTTTGGCTGATGTAATTGTGATATTGTAGATTTAATTTTGGTTTGGTCTAACAATCTAGAAAGTTTAATTTCTTAAAGTTGCAATGAAATTAAAGTAGCAACCAGCCTTTGCTGTCATAATGTGATGTACATTTGAGTGTAACAGATTAAAAGAAACAAAATTATGGTTCTATGCATTGGTTGTTGACTGGATATTTTAATGCTGGTGTTTCACTCAAAAGTGGAGGCAGATGAATGCGAGCAGTGCTGGGTAGTAACTCATTACATGTAATCTGGGTTATGTAGCCTAATCAGATGCCAAAAATTAAGTACTTGTAGTTAGATTATATTACATTTTAAAATGCTCATAATCAGATTACAGTTACTTTTTTATGGATTACATGATTGCAAATTATTCACACAAAATTATTCATAATTCTTAGATTCTCCCTACTTCTTTTTTTTCCTCATTTATTTATTTTTTATTTTTTGTGTGTGTGATGTAGGTATTCCCAAAAATTTTTGTCAGTCAAACCACTTTGACATAAAATATTTACTTGAAGCCTCCCTATAAACAAGTTATGGCAATAGTAATCTAAAAGTAATCCAAAAGTAGTCATAATGCATTACCTATTATGGATAATCTTAATTACATTACTGACTACAATTTGAAAAAGATTTGAAAAAGATATTTAAAAATGAAACATCTGATCTGAAGATAAGATGCATGCATTTAGAAAACTGATAGGGTGAGTTTTCATTCCATGCCGACTTTAATTTAGACTTTAAACAGGTATTAAAAAGACAAATCGTATAGTACTTGATTAAAACTCAAGTTAAAGGGATAATTCATCAAAAAATGACATTTTTGTCATTATTTACTCACCCTCAAGTTGTTACAAACCTGTATGAGTATATTTTTTCAAAAAAGGTGATATTTTGAAGAGTGTTTGTAACCAAATAGTTGCTGGTAACCATTGACTTCCATTGGTTTTGATATACTATATCATAATATAGAAGTCAAAGGCTACCAGAAACTGTTTCTACAAAATATCATCTTGTGTTCGACAGAAGAGAGAAACCTGAGGCTGAGTAAAAGATGACAGAATTTTTATTTTTGGGTGCACTGTCCCTTTAATAAAAGATTTTAATAAAAACGTACCCAGTTGTTCATGTTACACTAACAGTCCAGATATTGTCCTGTAGTTTAAAGCACTCTGTGTTTGGTAATGCTTCATTCAGACTGGAGTGGCTGTGGCACGAGGAGCTCAAGCGGCAAGGGAAGGACGGGGCGTCTCTGTCCCGGGTGTTCTGGAGGTTCTGTCAGACCCGTATGCTGGTGGCCATCTTCTCCCTGCTCATCACCATGGTGGCTGGATTTGTTGGACCTGTGAGTTGTCCTCATTTTCTTTCTGACATAAGTGTTGGGTTGCATGCTGACCTTTGACCTGCTTCTGCTATCCGAACCCTAATTGTTTGTCTTAATGGGATAGTTCAATTAAAAGAACCAAGAGGACAAAAAGCATCATTTAGACATAAAAAAAATAGTTATGATGTGTGCATTATATGATGCAGTATTTCTTTGGAGCAGCCAGCGATCATTATGAATCGTTGTTGAATGAAAAATCTATGTGACAGTTTTCTTTGTGTGTGTCATGAAATCAAGTCGTACACGTTTGGGGTGACAAAAACTATAAACTGGGATAAACTGTTTGATATCGAGATCGCAATAAAATTGATGTTGATATATGAGGACATGAATACATGAACTTCATCTTCAGAGCTGCTCTGAGAGTCACTTCAGGAGCTTTACAGCATTTCATTTGAGAAAAAACTACTGTCATATACACACTGACACTGAGTAAAACTGGCTGATGATACACTGGGCAACTTTTTGAGCAATGTTGCCGTCATCAGGCATCCAGGTGAGACAGGGCCCACGACCGATCTAACATATCCAGATAGAAATTTGTTACCCATTCTCAATGGGAAAGTGCCTAAGCAACATTGCTCAAAAAAAAAGCTGCTCGGCAAAATTGCTCAAAAAGTTGCCTCTTGTATCATCAGCCAAAGACCTTCACGACAACCCATCAAAATAAAAGTCTGTTTTAACTAGAAGAAATTATTACAGAAATATATTACTATTTTATACTAAAATATAATTTTCAAAGTAATAATAATAGCATTTTTAAAGAATTTCATAAAACCAAGGATTTTGTTTTCATTAATGTATACAGTTATACAGCGCTGTTGTGCAGCATTTTATTTGACAAAAAATAAAAATGCAGTGTTTTCATTTTATTACATTTTAAAAAATTTATTAAATTTTATTAAATTTATTAATTCATTTAATTAGACACCATTTTTATGAGAAATTTGTATTGAATCATAAAACAGAGAATCCAGGGTGAAAAATAATAAATAAAATGGAAAACTGAATTTAGTGGAAAATAAAGCAGATGTCTTGGGGCCCTAAACTAAAAGCTCAGTGGCATTTAATTGTGAACAAACAAATTATCTTTACATTCGTTCTCAAGGTCTAACAAACATGTGGAAAGCATTTCCTTCCCCATTAATGGTAAATGAATACAGTTATAAATAATGATATTGTATGATATGGGGAAAGTATTGTGGTTATATTTGGCCATATTACTCACTCCTAGTGCAAAAATAATTACAGGAAGTCAATTCATGGATGAACTGTCCCTTTAACTGCGCATGAACACTGTGATGGTTCAGCACTTTCCTGCTTCACACAGAAAACATATCTGCACACATTTATGAACAGTTTTATATACAAGGGATCAGTGGAGAGATTATATTTGCAGCTTGTGCAGGCTCAAAATGAAAATCGTAAAATAAACCAGAGATTTTTCATACCTTCTTGTACTTCAAACTAGTATTAATCCACAGGATTGTGACGTGTGTCTGGATTTTCCATGGTCCAGGAGGCATGTTATTCATATTATTCCAGTTATTGCCTGCTGCTTTATTTCTGTTGCCAAATGAGCTTAGATCTTTATTCAACAAAGAGTGATTTAAAGTTTGGATTAAAAAATTCTTCTAAAAAAACACATTTTTGATCTTATTAGTTTCACTATGAGGGGATTTATTTTGGTGTAGCTAGGAGTTTCTTACTGCGACGCTGTTGGGAACGCAGTTGTTAATTTTATTTTCCCACACAAGGCCGCACATGCCCCTGACAGCACTTGCTTAATAGCATTATCAGGGATTACATGTTACAAAATAGCACACTTATTTCCTTGCGTTGATTTGTTTAGTGTTGCATGGGTCAGCCATTGTCTCAGGAGCTCGTATATTTATTTACAGTGCATTTTAGTGCTCTTTTCATGTCATAAATTAAATATTTCCTCACTACTCCTGTCCATGGCTTCAAGTAAATACTCAAATATTATTTTTGGCTTAATAACACTACCATTCAAAGTTTGGGGTTCGTTAAGATTTTTTATTTTTTTTTTCTTTCATTTTTGCAAGTCCCTAATGCTCACCAAAGATGCATTATTTGATCAAAAATACAACCGCAGAATTGTGAAATATTATTACAAATTAAAATGACTGTTTCATTATTCAAATATATTTTAAAATGAAATTTATTTGTGTGATGGCAAAGCCTTGGTGCTCAAGAAACATTTATTATTATTATCAATGTTGAAAACAGGTTTTGCTGCTTGATATTTTTGTGCAAACCGTGATATGTTTTGTTTTTCAGTATTTGAAAAACAAATTAATATAAAGTCCAAAAGATGAATATAAAGTTCAAAAGAATAGGGCTGGGCAAAAAAATTGATTTTTCAATTAATCGTTTTTTTTTTAATGACGTCGATTCGATATCGATTCTCAAAAGCCGCGAATCGATCTTTTCCGGTATTAAGTATTTTAAGTATTTTTTGATGAAAAGAAAGTTTAAAGAACAGCATTTATTCAAAATAGATATTTTGTTTATAAATGTCTTTTACCATCAGTTTAAAATTATTTAATTGGTCCTTAATAAATAAAAGTATTTCTGTTTTTCAAAAAAAAAAAAGTATTTGGTCAGAGGCATGAGAATGATTTGAAAAGTGATTGAATGGCAAATTAATTTTCCAGTTCAAATTTCGTGTTTTTTTTTTGTTTGTTTGTTTGTTTGTTTTTTGTTTTTTTGATGAATTGAAAGCTCGAAAGAACAGCATTTATTTAAAATATGTATTTTTTTATAAATGTCTTTTACTGTCATATTTAAACAATTTAATTGGTCCTTACTGAATAAAAGCATTTATCTTTTACAACAAAAATTTAAAATATAAAAAAATAAAAATGTATTTGGTCAAAGGCATAAGATCAATTTGAAAAGTGAATGAGGATTTCAAAAAAAATCCAGTTTCAGTTTTGTTATTTTTGTTTTTTTCTTTATATTAATTTCTTTATTTATATTAGTTTTTTAGCAATGCGATGCACTGCACAATTGTACAGTACTGTCCAATTAGCATACAGGAGCAGATGTGTATTATAATTAGAACGAGAATAGTTTGAGTTCGAATAAAAAAAGACTCTAGTGTTTTTATAAAAGTTTCTAGTGTTTTCCTATGAGCAGCACTTGATCCCACGACCCCAGCGCAAGTCAGAGGATGTTCTGATACCATAAAACCTCAAAGCTCACCTCTGAATCCCTCCTCATGTAATTTTGATTCTGCTCAAATAAAAAAAAATAAATAAAAAAACTGTGTGGTGTTTTTCACAGGCTCTGCTGGTCCGAGCCCTGCTGGAGTATTCTCAGTGTGCAGACGTGAATCTGCTGTACGGCCTGGCTCTGGTCGCCGGGATTTTCCTCATGGAGCTGACACGCTCCTGGTCTCTGGGTTTAGTGTATGCTGTCAACTACCGCACGGCCGCACGCCTCCGGGGAGCCGCGCTCACTTTCGCCTTCCAGAAGATCCTGCGACTACGCAGCACTAAAGACATCAGCACAGGAGAGGTGAACCGTGTGTTAATACTCCAGTAATAAACACTAAACTATTCATTAGGAGCAGCACTGTAGTAAACAAGCTTCGAACAGCTTCTCAGGTCATGCCGTATTTACTTAAATGTAAAGGGAATATAACATCTGAGAGGGTTCATGAGAGGGTTCGGGTCTTTATGTAGTTTAAGCTCACTTTTGCATGTGACCTTTTGGCTCTTTAAAACCAAACTGGGCTTGTGTTTGTGAGGCCTGAGTGCTATATGACGCTAATGCACTGTGCCAGGGCTGATGCAGGTTAAGCGTGCCATGTTTTAGTTTGGGTGACTCATCCTGTTACTCTTTCAGCTGGTAAACATTTGCTCCAGTGATGGACAGCGTTTGTATGAGGCCGTCTCAGTGGGCTGTCTGGTGGCCGGAGCGCCTTTCGTTGGGATTCTGGGTCTGTCATACTCTGCCTATTTCTTGGGACCGACTGCACTCGTGGGATCGGCCGTTTTTGTCATCTTCTATCCCACCCTGGTAAGATAAGCACATCTAAACCTTTTGTTAAAGGGGTCATATGACGTTGGTAAAAAGAACATTATTTTGTGTATTTGGTGTAATGCAATGTGTTTATGTGGTTTAAGGTTCAAAAAACACATTATTTTCCACATACTCTACATTATTGCTCCTCTATGCTCCGCCTTTCTGAAACGCGTCGATTTTTACAAAGCTCATCGTTCTGGGAAGCGAGGTGTGCTCTGATTGGCCAGCTATCCAGTGCGTTGTGATTGGCCGAATACCTCAAGCGTGAGACGGAAATGTTACACCCCTTACCATATTGTGATGCTGTGTCCCGGCGCGACGAGACAAAAACAATAAAACCCATTATAAACGAGGCATTAGTTGCATCCAGTGGGGACATAATTACTGATTATAATGATTGTCTTTTTATGCGTCGCGTTGCATCGCGCCGCATAAACATTACCATGTCTGCATTTGTGATCAGAGAAACGACAAACAACAAGCACTACTTTACGCTGCTCAAAACTCATGTTTGAATCGTCAGTGGCAGAAATGTATTTACAGGCTGTGAGTCAGAAGCGCCAGACTGTCCTTGCAAAGTTGAAATTACCCCACTTTATAGAAACAGCCTTTGAGCAAGCCAGCATTGTAGGCTACTCTCCCAGGTTCAGGAAATAGTTGTCCAGGAAATAGTTGCGCTGCACACACTCTAATATTTGGGTTGAACTGTTCTGGAACAGTGTTGTAAATACAACTTAACCACTGATTTCTAGTTGTGTCCTCTTTTGGAAGCTCAAACTAAGTAGTTTTGCTTTCACAACGAAACACAGCGTCTCCAGGACATGGCGCCGGCGGCAGCAACAATACTACAGCCAGAATAAAAGTTACGCCTTCTTTCTTTGCGTATACATTTGGGCGGTGTTTTGCAAATCTCCCCACACCGTGACGTAGAGATGTGGGGGGCGTGTTTGAATGAGCCGTTTTAGGAAGGCGTGGTCGAGTCTTAACTTTTATAAAGAATATCTCTTTGGTTTTGAGACTTTAGTCTTTGCAGCTTCAAGGATCTTATCTATGCACAAACAGCTTGTAACACTCCAAAGAGACAGGAAAACTTTAAATCGCATCATATGACCCCTTTAATAAAAGGAACAGCTTTCACAGAGGCCAAGTTCCCTAATGTTATGATGAGCTTGTCAGGGAAGATGGTTTGATGCATGCAGCTGCAGTTTAGTTGTGATTTGAGACACATTAAAGTAATAGATAAAAAATGGCCTTATTATTTACTCATGCCCAGGCCTTCCAAGGTGTGAATGACTTTTTCAGCCAAAGAGAAATTAAGTTTTTGCAGGAAAACATTCCAGGATTTTTCTCCATCTAATGCAAGTGAACCAGACTCATTTTTGATAGACCAAAATCCATATTCAGGCAGCTTCAAAGTACCCCACACGACTCCAGGCAACAAATGAAGAGTTTTCTCTAGCAAAACAGTCATTTTCAGAAAAAATAAATAAATAAAATTTGGTTACAGAGTAGGGTATTCACTATTAACTAAGAGTTTACCCTCGCAGCTTATTAATAGTAAGCTGCTGTATCAGTTATGTTTAGGTATTAGGTAGGGTTAAGGGATCTAGAATATGGTTATGCATTAATATGTGACCCTGGACCACAAAACCAGTCATAAGTAGCACAGGTATATTTGTAGCAATAGCCAATAATACATTGTATGGCTCAAAATTATCGATTTTTCTTTTATGCCAAAAATCATTAGGATATTAAGTAGAGATCATGTTCCATGAAGATATTTTGTAAATTTCCTACTGTAAATATATCAAAACTTCATTTTTGGGACTTCATTTGGATAACTTTAAAGGCAATTTTCTCAATATTTAGATTTTTTTGCACCCTCAGATTCCAGATCTTTAAATAGTTAAATAGCCAAATATTGTCCTATCATAACAATCCATACATCAATGGAAAGCTTATATATTCAGCTTTCAGCTGATGTATAAATCTCAATTTCAAAAAATTGACCCTTATGACTGGTTTCGTGGTCCAGAGTCACATATGTGCTTTTTTTAATTACTAATAAACAGCCAATATGCTAGTAACACGCATGGTAATAAGCAACTGAAGAGTGTTCCCTTTCTATACTTTTTAAACTACATGCTTGCCTTGGTCCATACACTAATAGTTTTACTCGTGGGATTTCCCTTTGAGTCTGGACACACTGTAGCCTTGTGTCTGACTGTACAGGTCATTCTTCACATTTGACTTATTTCCTGCAGATGCTGGCCTCCCGCTTGACAGCGTATTTCCGTAAAAGGTGTTTGGTGGTTACAGACCGACGTGTCCAGCTGATGAACGAGATCCTGGGCTGCATGAAGTTCATTAAGATGTACTGCTGGGAGACGGCGTTTGCCAACAACATCCAAAGTAAGACAGCACTCGACTGCACCCGCTCAGACAGTAGCACTGACTCAGCCAAACGGGAAGTGAGCGTATAATGATGGTGACTGAGCGTTTAGATGTCATAGTCTCCATGGAAATCAAAGGATCATCTCTGTGGCTTTGCACTGCATTCAAAGGAACAAGTTTCCTAATCCGCTATCTTGGCTCTGTCCTTCCTCAGTCCTCCGTCACTGAAATGTCCTGAGAGTCGCTGAGCTCCCAGATTAACTCACAAAAGCATTTAACGCTCTTTCTTCTATAATGCCTTGGGACGGTTTGACTTTGTGGAATGTTAAATAAGAACAATTTGGGTGATGTGGATCTATACTACCGTTCAAAAGTTTTTTTTAAGAAATTAATACTTTTATTCAATGATGACGCATGAAATCAATCATAAGTGAGAGTAAAGGCATTTATAATGTTACAAAAGATTTCTATTTCAAATAGTTCATCAAAGAATCCTAAAAAATAAAATCTATTATAGCTTCTACAAAAATATGAACCAGCACACCTGTTTTCAACACTGAAAATAATAAGTTTCTTTAGCACCATCTAGGCATATCAGTAAGATTTTAAATGATATTGTGGTTAATATTGTGAAATTATAATAATATTTCACAATATAACATTTAGCCGTGTTTTTGATCAAATAAATGCAGCCTTTGAGGTTCTTTCAAAAACATTTTAACAACTCTGTATCACTTTACAATCAGGTTTCATTTGTTAACATTAGTTAGCCACATTAGTTAACATAAAATAACAATTAAAAATACTTCTAAAGCATTTATTAATCTTGAACAGTGAACAGCTGTATTTTTATTAACATTAAAAAGATTAATATATATTGTAACATATTTATTGCTCATTGTTAGTTAATGCATTAAATATAGTTAACAAATGGAACCTTATTGTAAAGATTTACAAAAAAATAAATAAATACCAACCTCAGATTTTGAAAAGTAGAGCGGCCTTAAAAAAAGTATTTAAATCAAAATCACCCTTTAAAAAAATCTAGTGGCGATATCAGGTGTCGTTCGTGACATAAATCAAATATTAATATTATATATTGAATATTAATATAATATTTGTCTTAAATTTGAACAGTATATTTGGTATATCTTTTCTTTAAAATAAAATCTGTGAACACCATTTCATTACATAGAAAATATCCAGCCAAGTACCATTTAGGTTGTGTCTTAAATGTTCAAAAACTTTTGAGTTTGATGTATATGAAGAAAACAGATCATTTAACCCTTTACATTTACATTTATGCATTTAGCAGACGCTTTTATCCAAAGCGACTTACATTGCTTTCAAGTTACAGTTTCTACATTTTATCAGCTCTTGCTTTCTCTGGGAATCGAACCCATGATCTTGGCGTTGCTAGCGCCATGCTCTACTATTTGAGCTACAGGAAAGCTTTAAACAGTAATCCATTTTTACCTCAGATATTCTCTGTTATGTAGCTGAGCAGTAATGAAGGATGCATGGCCTTCTTTCCTCAATTTACACTTTTTTTTTGCATGCACTTATGAATAAAATATCACAACCTGCATAGATTAACATCTTCTATATATGAATTATGTAGATCCAGCAATGTTTTCGGAGATTACGTCCAGCGCTTCTGGTTGTTTAGACCAGCAGCAAAACACTTTGGCTGTAAGCCAGAGAGCGGCACTGAATGAATGTGCCAGCTTGCGGCCAGTCGGGAGACAAATATTAGTGCAGCAGAGGGAGGTGAAATGGGGCACTTGGACACCAGCCAGTGCCTCAGCATTCCCATCTACTGCAACATCCCATTTATGATTATGATCTGTCTTCCGTTACAGTCGCACTTCTCACTGTTGTCGCTGGATTGAACATAGTGTGGCTCGTGTAAATTAGAAACTGTGTTGTAGGATGGATTTCAGTCTTGTTTGGAGGGTTAAATATGGTTCTGTTCGTATTTAAAAAATAATAGCAAATACATTAGAAGTGACTGCCTTATCTTCATTTTGAGAGCGTCAGGTTTTTTTTTATTTAATTGAGATGTTGACATTCAGTTGGATGAAATAAAATTTAGCAGTTAAATGTTTTGCAATTTTTCCAAGTTGTTATTTTGATGATAAAAAATGAATTAGGAAAATGCAAAATAGAAATATCTTTTTTTTTTTGGACTGAGATAAGTGTGTGCTCAATTTATTTGTATTAATTTTGACATTTTAAAGAATGTCCAGGGAGCTCTTTTTCAATAAAATGAAATTAATGAAAACTAGGAATCCAAAAATGACAAAAAGCACAATAAATGTATCAGAAAAGTGGTCCATATAAGTCTTCTGAAGCTGCCAGAAGTTCTGGGTTGCCAGATGCAACAACTGACAGTGTTAGGCAACAAGCCTTACACTCTGTTATTTATCCGTGTTTTAATATTCCTCTGGTCACAGAGCTTTTTAGATGGATGCCGAGGCTTTTCAGGTTGGGTAGAAACTGCAATCTCTGACTCGATTCATTCGCTCACTTCCATGGCTGCAATACGCTGTGTTTTCCACCAACTGCCAACCCAGGGTGTCGAAATACTTAAACTGGCAGTGGGCGGAGTCACACAGACCAAAACAAAAACAGACATTCTGACACAGAAAGCACATTTCAAAGTAGAATAACTGGCTGTAGCATTGTTTTTCAGAGAAACAAGTTTGTGAACTTAACATGTTTCCTAAATATCTGCAGACTTATTATGGTGTTTTTTTGTTTTGTCTTGTTTTTTGCTTTAAGACAGCACCTTTTCTAAACCCTCTGGGGTCTGAGGGTGTTTTGGGGCCCTGGAGAAGTTTTGACATGCCCTGATATTTATGCTTTTTTCAGTTGCTTATAGACATATAAATGGCTAAAATCTGAACACTGTATTCAGCACAGACAGGGCTACAATAATATGTGAGAAGCATGTATGTACATGATTGTGTTTTTGAGTAAGCAACATTTATGCGTGGTTAGTGAAAAAAAATAAAAATTTTAAGTCACTGAAATAAGGCCATAAAACACATACAGAACATTTGTTCACAAGACTTTTGAGAACTGGATCTTGTAGCCTAGAGGTTTTGCTTCAGAATGATGTGACAATCATCCTGTTCACTCATTCACAGAAAACAATATATTGATTTAAATATTCTAAGACACTTTTTGTATAGAACGGCTATATGTGAGGAGGCATGAATGATCATGAATAATAGTGTGAGTCACACCTGAGAAGACAAAGGCCCACATAATGAGCCATTCAGTCATGTATGTGACTGAGAGGGAAGACTTACAAGAAAGAATGTGAGGACAAAAGAAATTTATATATTTTTTGTTTGTAGTTTAGAATATATTTAACTATCACACAAAATAACTTGAGATTCAAAATTTTTAAATATGTTTACTATTTAAAATAACTGCTTTCTATTTGAATATATTTTAAAATGTAATTTATTCCTGTGATTTCAAAGCTGAATTTTTAGCATCATTACTCCAGTCATATGATCCTTCAGAAATCATTCTAATATTCTGATTTGCTGCTCAAAAAACATTTTTTATTGTTATTACTATGGTGAAAACAGCTGAGTAGAATTTCAGCTTTCTTTGATGAATAGAAACTAGTCAGAAACTAGTCTGACCAGCTAGGTTAAGTCAGCCAAAGATTAATCTGTTTTAATTTTCAGATTCAAATTAGACTACCTAAAAGACTGAATGACTTGTAACTTGTAAGACTAGTATAAGCAGCTTATGCAATCAGCTCCAGGACATTTAGAGAGTCACACCTGTTAGTTGTACCGTTGTCAGTCTCAAACACTGACTGTAAATGCAGTCATTGAACAGAAAACCATCTCTTGCATCTTTGACGTCTCCTCTGTTGTGTCTCCAGGGGTTCGATCAGAAGAGAGGGGGATCCTGGAGTGGGCCGGCTGTGTTCAGAGCCTGACGGTGGGTGTGGCTCCAGTGGTGGTGGTGATAGCCAGCGTGTGCACTTTCACACTTCACATGGCTCTGGGCTACGATCTCACCGCAGCACAGGTACAGCAGCCATATTTCTGCACTTCACTTTTTGCCTGAGGCTCGTAAACCACTGCGAACTTGAACTCACAGAGACCTGTTTTCATTTCTGTCACAACCTACAGGCCTTCACCATCGTCGCTGTTTTCAACTCCATGACATTTGCTCTAAAGGTCACGCCCTTGGCGGTGCGTGCTTTATCCGAAGGCTCCGTGGCCGTGAAACGATTTCAGGTCAAAAACACATCCACATCCACAAACAAACCAAAAATGACTCTTCTGCCATTATTTTCTCACCCTCATGTTATTTCAAATGGGAATTAATTTCAGTGGAACACAAAAGGAGAAACCTTTACATCCAGGCAGCTCTTTTCCAATACACCGAAAAATAGAGATGGTCCTCACTGCAGAACACAAGATCCAGGGGGCGTGGTTGGATCTAGATCCAACTCCTCCAACCTTACATATACCTAAACCTACCCGTCTCCACCCCCTGATCCCTAAACCCACCCATCCCCACCCCTAAACCTACCAATCTCCACCCCCTAGATGTGGATCCAGCCCCGCCCCCTGGATCTTTTTTCTGCAGTGCTACTGGAAAAATAGGGCCTGGGACCCCAAAAATGACAAAAAAGCACCATAAAAGTATCATAAAAGTGATCCATATAAGTCTTCTGAAGCCGTGTGATAGTGTAACACCAAAAATTATTTAACCCTATGAAGCCTACAGTATCAAGTCCTCTAAATTATCAACATGATCATGGCCTTTGCTGAAAGGCCTTTGTAGTACCATTCTAAAAACATCCACCTTCAGGATGAGGAACGTGTCTTTTTGCTATTATTTCTATAATATAAACGTAAGAATACATTTTATATTTTAGTAATATTTCAAAAGAAACATTTACTGAGATCTTAGTAAAGATATCACATACTGTATGCTGATGAAGATCTCGCTCAACACATATCCAAACTTTTTTTTTCTTTCTTTTTTTAGATTTTTAGATTTAATCGTCCGCCTGTGAGATCACCGATACATGATATAATCGTGCTAATTTATTTAAATATTTATTTACTTAGTTTCATTCCTGGAATGTAAACCAACTCCAGAGTAAGGCTAAAAGCAGCCTAATGTTTTAAATGTGACTGAATTTGTATTTAACATGAAAATTTAATAGAAAAATTGCAAGTTACTAATCATACGGCTTACATTTCCTCAGTTATTCAAACAGCAGCTACAGAAAACCAGCAAAGAACGTTTACATAATCAAAGAACATCATCACTGACTTCAGTCTAACGCGAGTTTATGCCTTTTAAAAAACATTCCCGTTATAATTACAGTGAAGCTGTCTACATTGTATGATGAATAAATCTCTTATGCTAACATTGCACGTACATCTGCACTTTGTTGTTTATGAGAGAATTTGTGAGTCAGAATACAGTCAGCGCACGCTGAACAACAAAACTCCGCTGTTTCAGCGATGACTCATCTGAACGCCTCTGATTGGCCATTGCATTCATAAACTCAATATAATCGTATGTGAGTGGTTATAATGCGCAACACTGGAAAAATGCGGAAAATGAAATAATGGAACAAATAAGCCCTAATATTAATTAGATAGTATTATTAGCCTGATAATAATAACAACAATAATTGTCTTGCTATTGTCAAAGGCATCAGCCACAGGCAATATCTTTAACCATCGTAGATATCATCTATCGGCACAACCCTACTTGACACTGTCTTAAAAACTCAGTGCTCATGTGTGACACAAAAAGACACAAGACACAAGCGCAAAGGTCATTCATGTCCGTCTAGTGTGTTTACATAGAAAAACAATGGAAATGTGAAAAAATGCATTCTGTGTGAACAGCCCCTAACTTACACTCAAGTTGTTTTAATCCTAGATGAGTTTCTTTCTTCTGTGGAACATAAAATAGTATATTTTGAAGAATGTTGTTAACCAAACAGCTAATGGTCCCCATTGACTTCCACAGTATCATTTTTGGGTGCACTATCCCTTTAACAGTCCCAGTCCTCATTCACAGTTATTATAAGGAAGAGCCTGGATATTCTGCGGTATTTATCCTTAAGTGTTCACAGAAAGTCATTCAGGTTTGGAACAACATGATGATGAGTAAATGATGACTGATTTTTTTCTTATGGGAGAATTTTTCCTTAAGTGTTTACTAAAGTTCAGGTTCTCCATTTTAATGCCTCCTCTTACGCCCACAGAAACTGTTTATGATGGAGGACAGGGAGCTGATCTCAAACAAAACGGAAGATCCCTATAATGCGGTGGAGTTTAAAGACGCCACACTGGCCTGGGAGAAGACCTGCGGCTCACCGGGGAAAAAGAGCCGAGCGCAGCAGAAAAGAGGAGGCATGAAGAGAGTTTTGAGGAGGGAGAAACTGAGCTTGTACATCACCGCAGAAGACAGCAAAGGGAAGAGCGAGGAACCCAATGCAGAGCACCTCCTCACACACATGGAGCAGGAGAGCCCACAGAGCACCATCTCCTCCACACAGAGCATCCGACCTCCGCTGCACAAAACCCTGCACCGCATAGACCTCTGCATCCGGAAGGTACTGCGATACATCCTTACATAGCACAGTGTCAAAGATCAACATGTTTTATTATATTCAGACAAAAACAAGGTTTTCGTGTGAAGCTCAAGTCTTGCATGCAGCATCATTTATTCACAGAACTTTTCATAACAAGGATTGAACTCACTCTACTTCCATAAAATAACTGTGATGTAATTTGCTGGCCTGCTTTCTGCGCTGTACACCCAGGGGTCGCTGGTTGGGGTTTGTGGTGGAGTCGGCAGTGGGAAGAGCTCGCTGTTATCTGCTCTACTTGGACAGGTGAGGAATTACATACACTACTGTTCAAAAGATTGGGGTCAGTGAGAATGGTGTTTATTTGTTTTGTTTTGTTTTTTTGAAGAAAGAAAGATATTAATACTTATATTCCGTAAGGATGCATTCCACTGGTTGTTGTGGATTTTTCCTTGTTCAAAATAAATCGCACTAAGGAGGTTTTGAATTCAGATAGACCTTTATTAACAAGTTAACAAAAGGCCAAGTAGATGTTCTCAAACTCGCATATATACATCCATATATGCACCGTTGTATTTTTGGACAGGTATCTTTTACCATATATGAATTCTTGAAGTATGATCAATCACTGTCATGTATGCACAGATTTTTTCCGTATATGAGTGTCTCTCCAGCCCCAAAACATTCACTCTATTCTAGGCTCACTGTAGCCCTTTAACACAGTTGCTTCACACAGTCAAACTATAAGAGTAGAATTCATATAGGCATAATTCTATGTATTATATTAATTCAAGATTAATGAAAATCTTCTACATGGTCAAAAATGACAGTAAAAACACTTTAAAAGTTTTTAGAAAACTTTTTTTCTATTTCAAATCAATGCTGCTCTTTTGAGCTTCATCTATTCATCAAATAATACTGAAAACAAAAGTATCCCAGTTTCCACAAAAATATTAACCAGCACAACTGTTTTCAACATTAATAATAATTGAAATGTTTCTCAAGCAGCAAATCAGCATATTGGAATGATTTCTGAAGGATCATGTGACACTGAAGACTGAAGTAATGATGCTGAAAATTCAGCTTTGCGCCACAGGAATAAATTATATTTTACAGTATACTCAAATAGAAAACAGTTATTTTAAATTGTAATAATATTTCATAATTTTAATATGTTATTGTATTTTTGATCAAATAGATGCATCCTTTCTGAACATAAGAGACTTGTTTATTAAAAATGTTACCAACCTTAAACGTTCAACAGTAAGTGTGCATGTTAAAACATTTTGTCTATGGCTAATTCTGTGGTTTATGTATTTATATTAGTGCTTTCAAATGATTAATCACAATTAATCGCATCCAAAGTAAAAGTTTGTATTTGCATAATACATCTGTGTGTACTGTATATATTTAGTATGTATATATAAATACACACACATACAATATATATTTTGAAAATATTTACATGTATTTACATGTATACGTTTATATTCATATAATTTATATTATATATATAAATAGATTTAATATAAACTTCACAGATTTTTCTTAAATATATACATGCATGTGTGTGTATTTATATACGTAATAAATATACACAGTACTATGTGAACAAAAACTTTTATTTTGGATGCGATTAATCGGGATTAATCGTGTGACAGCACTATAATATATCAAGGATGTAATCACAACAGACATAGAAAAGGACACATTTTGATTTGGGGACGATCATTAGTGAATAACGCCTTAAATTCCAGTCTGTTTTCTCACTAAAAGTTATGTATGTATGACTTTGGAAGAGGCGTATACAAGTCATATGGTACAATGTTACGGTATTTGTTGTTTTTGGAGCTTGACAGCTGTTGTTTTACAGAAAGGATGAGTGTTTCTCTTTATGAGCTCCACTGAGAAAATAACAGCATATGGGTTTAGCGGGAAATTAGAGTAAATAATGAAAAGCCTTTATTTTTTATAACCACCCCTTTAACCACCATAAAGCAGCCTGGACATAAAGCAGCTGGTCCTCTCAGCAGGGTGAAAGCAGATGTATAGGTCTGATTCTCCGCCTTCTGTCTAGATGACCCTTCTTGGCGGCTCAGTAGCTGTAAACGGAGACTTGGCATATGTTGCTCAACAGGCCTGGATCCTCAACGATTCCCTCAGGGAGAACATCCTGTTTGGAAAAAAATACATTGAGGAGAAGTAGGGAGCTGTATTCATGCATATATAAGTTCTGCATAAAAATGACTTTGGCCTTTCTTCTAAAATTAAACAAGTTTTTTGCTCATCTCTCACCAGGTACAACGCAGTTCTGGAAGCCTGCTGTTTATTTCCCGATATTATTGAGCTGCCATATGGCGATATGACTGAGGTATCTGCATTATAGCGCTCATAATAATAATCTCTGACCTCGACAAACACAATCACAGCACAAGGTCGTTCAAATCTCACTCATATGTGACCCTGGAGCACAAAACCAGTTGTACTGTAAGTAGCACAGGTATATTTGTAGCAATAGCCAAACAATGCATTGTATGGGTCAAAATGATCGATTTTTCTTTTATGCCAAAAATCATTAGGATATTAAGTAAAGATCATGTTCCATGAAGATATTTTGTAAATTTCCTACTGTAAATATATCAAAACTTAATTTTTGATTAGTAATATGCATTGCTAAGGATTTAATTTGGACAACTTGAAAGGCGATTTTCTCAATATTTTGCACCCTCAGATTCCAGATTTTCAAATAGTTGTATCTCAGCCAAATATTGTCCGATCCTAATAAACCATACATCAATGGAAAGCTTATTTATTCAAAGCTTATAAATCTCAATCTTCAAAAAATTGACCCTTATGACTGGTTTTGGGGTCACATATTAGGAGCACCTTCAATATTTTTGACTCCTCAAAGTGATTTGCAGTGGCATTGTTTTTTAGGATTTGTAAAGGCATTTTTTAACCTTATTAAATTATGTCGTCTTTTATGTCAAATTCATTCATTTGTATTTATAAACTTCTTCAAAATGTTTTAGTTATAAGTGACAATAAGGAAGAATAAGTTACCAATCAAATAATATCAGTATCAACAATTCATCTTTGCACTATAAGTGGCACAGAAGAACACAAAAGTGGCATTTAGCTGTATTTACAGACTGATCTCAATTTAAAAAAAAAGACCCTTATGACTGGTTTTGTGGTCCATGGTCACATATCAGTTTTTAGTTGAACAAATGCAGTGTGTTGATACTGTGGCTGAAGTGAATGATCTGCTGTAGATAGGAGAGAGAGGAGCCAACCTGAGCGGCGGCCAGCGGCAGAGAGTGAGTCTGGCCCGTGCGCTGTACAGCGAGAGACCTGTGCTTCTGCTGGACGACCCCCTCAGCGCCGTCGACGCTCGCGTGGGATCACACCTATTCCACAGCGCCATCCGCCGCGCGGCCAAGGGCAGGACTGTCGTCTTTGTCACGCACCAGCTGCAGGCAAGAGGCTTATGAAGCATGTGATGCACCGCATAAACACAGCACAGACTGGGACAGGTCACATTGTCCTCGTCCACCAAGCTTCACTGAGATTATATACGTTTGTGAACTGAATACGGTTCATCCGAGAGGCCGTGCTGTATTGCAAAGGCCATTGTTAGGCAGTTTCTATATTGATAACACAGCATGGCTTTAAATTCCTTTTTGCGCTTATAAAATATTTTTAAAATAAGTTAAAATTTAGGTCAATACCAATATGTCAATTACAAATTTATTGTTATATGTTTATTTCTTTGCATAGCTGTTGTTTTAATAATAAGCATAAAATGTTTTTTGTTTTTTTCAGGTTTTGTTTTCTTTTTTTTTCTATTTAGCGTCATTTTATTAGGATCTTTTTCTTTTTTTTTTGATATTTTAGTTTTAGTAATGTTAGTACTTTAGGTTTATCTTAATTTATTTTGGTTAGTTGCCAAGGCAGCACTTCTAATTTTCAAAGTTTTTTTAATTGATTTGATTAAGTTTTTCATTTATTTGTATTTTATTTTATTTTATTTTAGCTTTATTCCAATTAACAAAAGATTTTTAATGCTTAAATTCTGCAGTCCGTAACTTTTTCTTTGTTCAGAATTTACAAAAATAATATAATAAGCAAGTACATCATGAATCAATTTTCCAAACCCTGTTTTTGGCTTATCCTGAATCACTACGGTACACTTATAACAAATTTTTATATTTGGACTATTTCAGACTGGTACTGGTGGAAGCGCTGCGGAGTAGCCCAGTACCTGCGTGATTCGTCATGCACATAAACAGAGAGAAGTAGCTCCAGCTACAATGTTCTTCCACAAGACGCACGCAGTTTTGTTTATTAACCACTAGACCGCATATCATTTTTAAATGCCATAAAATTATAATGAGCATTTAAAAAAATTCATAATATTCAAGTGAGCATTAGATGTCGGTAAGGTAAGGTAAAGGTAATCCAAAAAAGTAAAAGTAAAGGAAATTTAAAATTTCAAAAGCACCATTTAAAAGCCAACATATATGATGATATATATTCAATACTTACTGTTACTGATAAATAAAAAAACATAATAAATATAAACAAAATTAACTGATAACTGATGGCATGTAATGCATCATGTCATGCATTTAAACATTTTTAAAGACACAAAAAAACCTTAAACCCTTTTTTATTGAGCAAGTGACTTCTATTATGAAATTAATATGCTTGGGATATATCCAATATTTACTGTTACTGACATGTTTCTAATATTTACTGTTAATATGACATTAATATGCTTGGGGATATATCCAATTTTTACTTATCTTAATAAATATTTAAAAAAAAAAAAAATTACTGATGGCATGTCATGCATCCTTATTTAAGGGACAAAAATGTCCCTTAAAACATTTTTTGGTAACACTTTACAATAAGGTTCATTAGTTAACATTAGTTAACAACATTAGTTAACATGAACTAAGAATGAACAATACTTCTACAGCATTTATTAATCTTAGTTAATGTTAATTTCAGCATTTACTAATGCATTATTAAAATCACAGGTTGTGATTGTTAACATTAGTTAATGCACTGTGAACTAACATCAACAAACAATGAACAACAGTATTTTTATTAACTAACATTTACAAAGATTAATAAATACTGTAATAAATGTAGTGTTCATTCATGTTAATTAATGCATTAACTAATGTTAACGAATGACACCTTATTGTAAAGTGTTACCCATTTTTTTTAATTGAGCAAATGCCTTCTGATTTGATATTAATATGCATGGGGTTGGGTTAACGTAGCATAAGGTCTCCTCACGGTATTTTCTGACACTCTGTGTCCTTTCCCGCGGGTGTGTTTATTCTGCAGTACTTGCCTGAGTGTGATGAGGTGGTGTTAATGAAGGACGGTCAAATAGCGGAGCACGGCACACACGTCCAGCTGATGGAGAAAGGCCGAGACTACGCTGCCCTTTTCAACAGCATGCAGCAAGAGGTGCGATATGCCGCCCGCAGCGGCGCTGCCCTATGGGAAAACACCAGGGTCACACGTTCACAAAACATCCTACATCACCTACTGCAAAATTCATGAGCCAGGGGCTGCAAAGCCACTGGGTTTGAAATGTTACTTCACACCGTGCTTTTGTAATTTATAAGTGAATTGATCTGTGGGAGTAACAGCCGAGGGACATTGTCACTGATCTCTGTATTAATGACCCAGCAGCCATTATTCTGGCAGATTTGTTCTGTTAATCAGGTGCGGGTTGCTCTTTACCAGGTCTCACACTTTCTCTTTTTCTTCATCCTTCATCCAGAACCTAGTGAGGAAGAACCTGAAAAACAAGCAGAGGGCCGAGGAGGAGAGCAGCCCGCAGTGCCTGCATGTCAGCCCCGCAGCCAAACCGCATACTGAGAGCAAGAAAGGAGGTGAGGATTGATCCAGTGCTTCTCATTTGTTTTCTCCTCAGGACTGTATGTTGGATGACTCTGGAGATGCATTACCATAGCCATTAACTTACTACCAAAAAAAAAAAGTAACAAAAAAAGGTGAAAAAGTTTGAAGTCAAACACTGAAAATGGCAAAAACTGTATGCAGTTTGCAGGATGCAGATTTTATTTTTTTTTTTTTACTTGTTCAGATTATGTCAAGTTTTGTGCTGCATTGCATTTATGTAATTAACTTATTATAAATTTATTAATATTTATAAACATATTCTCTCTCTCTCTCTCTCTCTCTCTCTATATATATATATATATATATTCACATTATAATTAATTAGCATGTTATGTTAACATTATTAGCATACAAAATAAATTTTAGAAAATTCTACATTATCTATTCAGCTTTCCATGCTCATGTTTTGTATTAAAGCCTGTAATATATAAAATATATAATTTATAAACAACTACAAATTCATCATTTGTAATCAACATATTCATATAAATAGTGTGTGTTTAGGTGTGTTTATATATATATATATATATATATATATATATATATATATATATATAGAATATGTTGATTAGAAATTTACAATAAATTGACAATTAACAAAAGTGCATTGTGTGTGTTAATGTTAATATAACATACTACATTAATTGCATTACAATATGAATATACAGTATATACACTACAATTTTTTTTAATAATGAATTGAAGAACACGTGTTTGGCACAAACATCTCGCTTACGTGCGCTGATCTAAAAACGATGCAAACACAACTTAGCCATACAAACATCCCAGGACTGTTATACTCAATATAAGCACTTCGGGAACACCACCCAGCAAATAAATTGCCTGTTTTGTTTGATCTGGTTTGGTCATAGGCTAGCCACCATGTGACCTGTTTTGGGAAGCGTTGGTTGAACAGTCGGTGGATGAGTCACTCTTCTTTGTTGTTCTTCTCTCTTTCTGTTGTCTGATGTGCCCCTCACAGAGCAGCTCATGCAGGCGGAGGAGAAGGGGAGCGGGGCTGTGGCCTGGGCCGTGTACGCTGCTTACATCAAGGCTGCCGGAGGGCCTCTGGCCTTCATCGTGAACATCCTCCTCTTCCTCTTCACCACCGGCAGCATCGCCTTCAGCAACTGGTGGCTCAGTTACTGGATCAGGCAGGGCAGCGGGGTAAGACAAAGTGATTATTCAGCTAACAATAGCAGCTCGGTCTTCACTTAACTCACCTTCTCTTCTGAGGAAGGAGAAGTTCTGATCAGTAAAAACAAATCATTGAATGAATCACTCCCTTCCCTGACACGATCTGACTCAAAAGAATCATTTGTTTCCTCGCTACTTGCTCATGATCTTTCATCGGTGTACAAAAGAGAAAAAGGGTAGATTTCAATTATTTTTGTGAATAATAGTTTTAATGGTTAGTTCACCCCATAATTAAAATTAAAATCGTCATTGATCAGCTAACAATGTTTACAGCATTCAAAGTTGCATTCAAATTTTCAGATACGTCAGCAATTAATCTATTAATTATTGTTGAGGACGGGGTGATGAATAGACAACGCAAAAAGTCAGTATTGTATGTTTTATATTACTCATCATTAACTCAACACAAGTTCTTGTATTCTGGATGTTTCTGGCCTCTGCATCACATCTTGCTCTTTAAAGTGATACTCCACCCAAAAATCTAATTCTCTCATCGTTTACTCACCCTCACCCTCAAAAACAATTAAAAAAAATAAAATAAAATTCACTTTTTTTTCTTTGACTCATGTATGTTTTTGGCCAGTTCATTTTAAAATTCTTACTTAGTATGTGTACTTTCACTTAAGTATAATTTTTGAGTACTTATTACACCCCTGTGAGCAAAAAACCAATGAAATTTGTTCTCGTGCATCAAGCAATTGGTATGATGTTTACGTACGTTATTATAACTCAGACGCTGAAGTCAGTTGCTGATTCTCACTCTTCTGAGGAAGATGCCATTCTGGCAATATTATAAGTGACCCTTCTTTCTATTTTAAAGATATTTTCTTTGGATTGTTTAACTACTCAAAAGAGAATATAGGAAAATATAACTTAATTTGCGTTTCCTGCTAGCTAATTTTCACCTACATAAACAGAAATTTACTGGCTCTAAACCGAAGCCCCGATCTGAATAATGATTCACGAACCATTATTCAGATCTGAATCAAAAGATTCACGAACCTGCTTCGAAGCTCTGATCTAAATCAAATGCTTCGTGAACCCACTCTGAAGTTCTGATCTAAATCAAATGCTTCGTGAACCCACTCTGAAGTTCTGATCTAAATCAAATGCTTCGTGAACCCACTCTGAAGTTCTGATCTAAATCAAATGCTTCGTGAACCCACTCTGAAGCTCTGATCTAAATCAAATGCTTCGTGAACCCACTCTGAAGTTCTGATCTAAATCAAATGCTTCGTGAACCCACTCTGAAGTTCTGATCTAAATCAAATGCTTCGTGAACCCACTCTGAAGTTCTGATCTAAATCAAATGATTAGCGATACACGCTCCAAAGTACTGATCTGAATAATGATTTGCGAACCCACCCCGAAGGTACGATCTAAATCAAATGATTCACGTTTCGCGTTCTTAAATTCTGATCTGATTCAAATGATTCGCGAACCCGCCCCGAAGGTACGATCTAAATCAAATGATTCGCGTTTCGCGTTCTTAAATTCCGATATGATTCAAATGATTTCTGAACCTGCCCCAAAGTTCCAATCTAAATCAAATGATTCGCGTTCTTAAATTCCGATCTGATTCAAATGATTTGCGAACCTGCTTCGAAGCTCTGATCTAAATCAAATGATTCGCGATACGCGCTCCAAAGTCCCGATCTGAATAATGATTCGCGAACCCGCCCCGAAGGTACGATCTAAATCAAATGATTCACGTTTCGCGTTCTTAAATTCTGATCTGATTCAAATGATTCGCAAACCCACTCCGAAGTTCTGCCCTGCGTTCCATTCAGAAGGGCTCATCCCTATGCCCTAATCCCTTTGAAGCTCTCACTCTGGAGGGTAAAGCCTTTGAAGGGATAAGGGCATAGGGATGGCCCTTCCGAATGGAACGCAGAGTGTGACGCCAAACAACTTCCCTGTGCAAAGGATCATGGGGGCCCGAAGTGTCCATCAGTCGTACCCTTCGAAATCCTTCATTCCAAAGGTCCCTTTGAAGGGGCCAGTTTTGAGCACTTCGGTTTGGAACGACCCTTCAATATGGCAGCCATGATTGTTTTCACTCCGAAGTGCCCTTCGGAGGGTGATATATGCCGTTTGGAACACACCGAAGATCTAAATCAAATGATTTGTGTTCTGAAATCCTGATCTGATTCAAAAGATTTGTGAACCCAATCCAAAGTTCCGATCTAAATAAAATGATTCGCGATTCACATTCTGAAGTCACGATCTGATTCAAAAGATTCGCAAACCCACTCCGAAGTACTTATCTAAATCAATGATTCACGATACACGCTCCAAAGTTCTGAGATTTAAAAGATTTGCGAACCCGCTCTGAAGTTCTGATCTAAATCAAATAATTCGCAATTCGCACTCTAAAGTTCTGATCTGAATCAAATGATTCCCGATACGCGCTTTGAAGTCCCGATCTGAATCAAATGTTACGTGATCCGATTTTAGCGCTTCGAAACAGTGAATCGTTTTGCGACGCAATGGTTTAACTGATTCAGAGTTTTGAAAAGCTCCATTTCACCTGTCACTAACGTGTCTTTAAATTATAAGCGATGTCGAAATTCAAAAATGCATGGCTCTTTTGAGCTGGTTTTGCTGGTGAATCGCTTGAACTCAGCAGCCATATCACCCTGCAGCCCTGAGCCTGGTCAGTACCTGGATGGGAGACCTCCTGGGAAAACTAGGCTGCTGCTGGAAGAGGTGTTAGTGAGGCCAGCAGGGGGTGCTCACCCTGTGGTCTGTGTGGGTCCTAGCGCCCCAGTATAATGATGGGGACACTATACTGTAAAAGACACCGTCCTTCGGATGAGAAATTAAACCGAGGTTCTGACTCTCTGTGGTCATTAAAAATCCCAGGATGTCCTTCGAAAAAGTGTAGGGGTGTAACCCCAGCATCCTGGCCAAATTTGCCAATTGGCCTCTGACCATCATGGCCTCCTAATCATCCCCATACACTGATTGGCTTCATCACTCTGTCTCCTCTCCACCAGTAAGCTGGTGTGTGGTGGGCGTTCTGGCGCACTATGGCTGCCGTCCCATCATCCAGGTGGATGCTGCACATTGGTGGTGGTTGAGGAGATTCCCCCCTTCTATGTAAAGCACTTTGAGTACCCTGAAAAGCGCTATATAGATGTAATGAATTATTATTATTATTATTATTATTGAACTGAATGATCAAAGTCACGAATTTGAGTTTGAATCAGTCGGAGTGGCTCCAGCGTAAATGACTCAGTTAAATCGGTTTGTCTGTTCCTCCACTTTTCACTCCATCAGCCATGTTTACACGACACTGTTAGTACTACTGGCTTAGCTGGCTAGTTTTATTAGATTAACATAATCGTGGCTCCAGAAGACTTTTATTAAACTGCTCAATTAATATTGATTTACTTTTTTTTAAATCTCTTTACAAATATTTTAAAGCATCAGAGTTTTTGGTAAACAGACTTTCAGTAGAGAGACAGATTTAATTAAAAAACACCTTCATTTGTGTTACGAAATTGAACAAATTTCTTATGGGTTTGGAATGACATGAGGGTGAGTGAATGATGTCAGAATTTACATTTTAGAGTAAAATAACCCTTTAAAATTGACCGTGATACTTTTTTGGTTCTTTTGTGCCCTTTTTGGAGCTTGAAAGCTTACACATTCCTTATAATTGCAAGAAACAGGTCAGAATCTCTCGTTTTGAGTTTCACAGAAGAAAGTAAGTCTTCACAACTCTGCTGAAAAAAAAACAATAGAAACATCACAGAAATTCTAATGGAAATTCCACTACAAAAACCATTACAAACCATCAACTTTTAACCATTAAATCCATTAAAAATGGTATTCTGTAGTGTGTTTTGGGATATACTCCATTAGGATTTAGTGGTTTTAACAAGCCACCAATAGAAGGCAACTAATTACGAATAGAGACCCACATTACTATTTCCATTAAAACCAATACAATTCCCATTATAACCAGTAAAACCATAACAAATTTTGTAATGGTGTCTGTTGTTTTTTTCAGCAGGGAGGTTTGGAAAATGACATGATGGTAAAAAAAAAAAATGACGGCAGTTTTCATTTTTGGGCGAATTATTCCTTTAAGGCGACAAACCACCAGCTTTAATCGCCGAGTTTTGATGCTTAGCCGAAACGAACATCAATCCCGAAACTAATTAGAAGTGCCAGACTCCACACGACTTACTCAGAGGGACAATCACGGCAACAGATGTTGCAGTTAACTCGCATTCTGTAAAATAATTGAGACTGGGACTGGTGCACACAGTTCAGCTGGTTTGTTGGGAATCTCCAGGGAAGGATCATGTTTCCAAGGTGATGTTCCTTTGTCCCTGCAGAATTCCTCGCTGCTGCAGGCAAACGAGACCGCCGAGAGCGACAGCATGCGACTGAATCCGCACATCCAGTACTACTCCAGGGTGTACGTCTTGTCCATGGGGGCGGCGCTCTTCCTGAAGACGGTGCGAGGGCTGGTGTTCGTCAAGGTAATCTGGAGTTTATGTGTCAGCGTACGAGATTCCTCTGTTCAGGCTTCCTGTCTCCATTACACACAGCTGAATTTTTTATCAAACACTTGGGTCCTTTGGCAGATGCATTTCCTCTTTGCTCATGCACTATTCATCACTGCCTGAATCTACCTGAGAGTAGCAGGTTAATCTGTCAAGGGGGCATTGCAATTAATGCCTTTTTCCCACGGTGGTGTAGTCTTTGTAAACTGATATGTTATTGACTGTGCACGTGATACACCAGTTATGTGTATAAAAAATTTTTATATCGTTATCGCGTTAATTAGTGGTGTGACAATATATCACGATAGCTATGCACCAAAAAATTAAAAGTGCACCGCATTAAACTCTCACGTGTTAATTTGTCCAGCTATCGCTGTAGCTGTATCTTTGACTGATGAAACGTGAAGAGAATCAACACACGAATGCAACAATATTTGGTTTATCTGTGTCCTTCAAGTCATCTCTGGTATTTTCCATAAGAATTATGCAATGGTAATTGACACAGCCTTTATCGCTCTACAGAATGCCATAAAATAATATCATTTCTGCCTCATTCTGTGATAAGAAGCCGCATCAGTTCACGAAAGGAAGTTAATTAAAATTTAATTTAATTTAATTTAATTTTTTATTACATTTAATTAAAAAACTTGATTAACTCACGTTTGGAATAAAAATATGTAGTTTTTCTGATATGTGACCTTGGACCACAAAACCAGTCTTAAGTCGCTGGGGTATATTTGTAGCAATAGCCAAAAATATACTGCATGGGTCAAAATTATCGATTTTTCTTTTATGCCAAAAATCACTAGGACATTAAGTAAAGATCATATTCCATGAAGATATTTTGTAAATTTCTTACCGTAAATATATCAAAACTTCATTTTTGATAAGTAATATGCATTGCTAAGAACTTCATTTGAACAACTTTAAAGGTGATTTTCTCAATATTTAGATTTTTTTGCACCCTCAGATTCCAGATTTTCAAATAGTTGTATCTCGGCCAAATATTTTCCGATCCTAACAAACCATACATCAATGCAAAGCTTATTTATTCTGCTTTCAGGTGTTGTATAAATCTCAATTTTGAAAAATTGACACTTAAGACTGGTTTTGTGGTCCAGGGTCACATATGTTGTTGTACATTGATGCTGTACTAAGCAGTGTTGGGAGAAACAAACCTTTTTGAAGCTTTGAATCAACTGAACCAACTGCTTCACAAAATTATTTACTATTTCGGAGCGCTCCAAACATCACACACTGATGACGCCTGCTCGTCAAAACTGTAAATGCAACAAAAACTCAGGACAAAAATGTTTATAAAACAGCTTTTATACACCCAATGCAAATGTTTTATTGAAAGTATAAAATAGTAAATGCAATAAACAAATCATGAAATACCATCACATATGAAGTGTCTGTATAATGTTATTTGGTTTCATTTTATTTTGATGGTCCCTTTAACACATTCTATTGACTATATGTTGCAACTACATTTCTGCAAACTCTCATTAGAGTTTTAGGGTTAGAATAAGTTGACACGTTCTTGCAAAGTTACTTATAGTCAGTAGAATATCTGTTGGGAGACCAACACAATAAGGAGTTAGTAGATCTGAAGCAGACAGTCTACTAATACTCTAATGAGAGTTTGTTGACATGTAGTTGCAACATTACTTAGTGTCAACAGAATGTTCAAAAGGGACCATCAAAATAAAGTGTTACCCGTTATTTTATTAATTTGCAGGGTTTGTTTCGTTTTGTTTGTTAAAATAAAGAATTTGATTGATAGCATTATTTTTTCCCCCAAGACTTTCGTGATATATTGTTACTGTGAATTCTTTTGGCCACAATAATTGTGGAGTGAAAAATCTAGAACAGTGTACTTTCCATAGTTTCGGTTTCATTTCCACACCAAATCCCTGCTCTGCAATCCATGACATTGCCAAGTGTCTGCTTTTCACGCTCTTTAATTGAAATTGCCTGCGGGCTAAATCCATTTATCTGTCCAGTGTCTTGACTTTGAGCTGGAGGGGTTGAGTATATGTGTCCCCTCAGGAACCCGTGCCCTCTTCTCCATTAAGCAGAGCCGACAGCACATTAGAGAGGTTATGTGTCTGTGTAATTGTGTGCCACTTGTATTCACTAATTCCTCGATGATGGCTAATCTCTTTTTACCCAGAGGTAAGATTGCAAATTTGGGAACTTTACATATTCTGTTAATGGAATGAATTTGTTCCCTTGTGCCAGAAAGCATCAAATCCAAATGGTAACATTTTTTCCCATGAGGATAACATGAGGAATTTTGTCATGAGGGCATGTCTGGCATATTCTCAGTGGTCTCCTGACATGTGTTTGAGAATATTTGTACTTATGTAACTGTGTGTTTATATGTGCTGCTGCAGTGGTGACGTTCATGCATTTACTACACCTCATGTGTGTCAGTTGTGTAAAGTGCTGAAGTGATATAATGTTGTCTACGCTGGTACGGTCTGTGCATTTGGCCAAAATTAGGTTGCTTTCATTATAATTAACGAAGCTGTCTACATTAGAAGAAGTGCTCTTTGCGGCACGGCCTGTCTGTTCACTGTACAGTTCACGATGACTGTTTTCTATTTCTGATGCACTGCAATCCCAGCCACTTTATTTTCCCTGCGTGACTTAAAATGACAAAATGAATTTATTTATAAATGTCTTTTATTTTTTATATATATTTAATGTATTAGATACACTATCATTCACGTCTTACTTTAATGAAAAGAAGTCTTTTGCTCACCAGGGCCTCATTTATTTGATTAAAATTACAGAAAAAAACAGTAATATTGTGAAATATTATTACAATTTAAAATAACTGTTTTCAATTTTAATGTAGTTTAAACTGTAATTTATTTCTGTGATCAAAGCTGAATTTTCAGCATCATTACTCCAGACATTCAGTGTCACATGATCCTTCAGAAATCATTCTAATATGCTGATTTGCTGCTCAAGAAAAATTTCTGATTATTATCAATGTTGAAAACAGTTGTGCTGCTTCATATTTTTGTGGAAACATTTTATTTTTCAGGATTCTTTCAAGAATCGAAAGTTCAAGAGAACAGCATTTATTTAAAATAGAAATCTATTGTAATGTTATCAGTGTATTAACCGTCACTTCTGAATTTAATAAATCCTCACTGAATTAAAGTATTAATTTCTTAGGGCGGAAAAAAAATCTTACTGACCTCAAACAACACACATTTTCACTTAACCACTACACAACACTGAACCAATATACTTGCACAAAAAAATCCTCTTCTTTCTTTTTTCTCCATTTCTCCTCTGTTCTGTCTAGTTTCCTAAACTAGCTTTCTTATAAACATCACATTGTATACCGCAAATATTGTTGGCTACGTGATGAAGCACTAATGCTCCTCTAATGTAAGGTGCTTTGGATAAAACCTTTAGCTACTGTAAATGCATACAGGTAAGCATAAATGCAGGTAAATGTTAAAATAACAGTGTTGTGGGCAACACAATACAAGTAATGTGAGTGACATACTTTTTTCAAGTGACTAGTAAAGTTTTAATTTACAAGCACATATCTGAGATACTTTTTTTCAAATAATTAACACCATTTATATATTTTGCATTTATATACTGACAGCTCTCCTGTCCTCATGTTGACAGAAATGGGTTGTAAGTGCAGAGGCGTTGTTTGCGCTGTGTGAACATGTATTCCAGACTAAATGTGAACATGCATTTACATGCACAAAAACAGATTCAGTATTCCTCAAAAAAATTAATAAAAACCGTAAAATGCTAACTCAGAATATGACACAAACCTGCAATAATTAAATGTTAACACAAAAATCCTTTATGTATTTAATTTCTTCAGCCTGAGGCGTATTCATTTCACTTTTGGTGTGAAATTTGCCAAAAATAGAACATTTTTATATTAAAAACAAACAAGAAAGCCCAGACTAGATGAGAAAAAGTAACTTTTTAAAGGGAGTAATCCAATATTGTAATGCATTACTTTTAAAAGTAATTTTCCCCAACACTGATATTAAATATGTTGTATATTAACTTTCATTTGCACCAAAAAAGCTGGTAAAGGGGTCTCTGGCCTCTTAATTTAAATCATCTATTGTTTCTAACCAGATGTATCTGAGGTGTCCTCAGGAGGGAACAACAGTGAACATTGTTTAAGCTGTTTTGCTGTTCTGAAAAGGGCCATGCAAAGTCTTTATTCCAGTGAATATCTGTCATCAAAGCAGGAAATTCACCTGTTTTCCTGAGGAATGTGAAGGCCCACAGCCTTACAGAGCAGAAGCATTCCTGTATGCTTGCCAAGGTTTTCCCCATATAAATCTAGCTGTTATGGCTGTTTAAATGTTTGTGTGCATCCCTGACCTGTTTATTTACCCTAACTAAAGAATTTTGTAGGTTTTTTAAATCTCCGGCCCATTTATTAGCGTTTTGGTTGTGTGTGGGTGCATGCATTATTAACACTGTTGTTTTGTTGTTTTTGTAGTGCACTGTGCGGGCAGCCTCGGTTCTGCATGATAAACTATTTAAGACTCTACTTCTGAGCCCCATGCGCTTTTTTGACACAACACCCCTGGGACGCATTCTCAACCGATTCTCCAGGGATATGGATGAGGGTGAGGAACCTCTCTCTATCTTTCTTCACAAATCCTTTCAAATGCAGGATGACGGGGGCATCTCAGCGTTTTGATGTCTCGCTGCCTCACACGTTCGCTCTCTGTTCTTCCTCTTTGCGTAGTTGACGTGCGTCTGGCGATGCAAGCTGAAATGCTGCTCCAGAATGTGACACTAGTGCTGTTCTGCCTGGGCATGGTGGGGGTTGTGTTTCCCTGGTTCCTGATCTCCATCATTCCTTTAGGGGCGTTCCTCTTCATCGTCAACCGCATCTCCAGGTTTGGTCTTACAGATTTATTGGGTCAGATAGTTGAGCTGTATCATTGAATAAAATAGAACCAAATATATAGGTCAGGCTGATTAATCGACTAATATGAGTTCCAAATCGGGCTAATTAATCAACTAATATGTGTTCCAACGGTTTGCACAAAGTCATCAAACCTAGTGGCTTTTATCTTAAAGAAACTAAAATACACACTTTTTAAGAAAAACATTCACAAATAGATAATAAAGATAAGAAACTATTTCTCTATTCTCTGTCTAATATAATTTGTTTAATTAAAATGTATATTTTTTTCATATATATATATATATATATATATATATACATATATATAGAAATAGATATTAAGTTCTAATTATATTATTTGAAAATGTAAATATTTAAATATTTAATTTTATATATATATAATTTTTAGTAATTAATATATATATATGTGTGTGTGTTATTAAAAATTATATATATATATGTGTATATGTGTATAAAATTAAACATTTAAATATTTACATTTTATATATATTTTACATTTATATTAATATTTTAATATATATAATATTTACATTTACATATAATACATAGACTGTAAAAATTTTGTAATAGACTTATTTGTAAATAAAACAATTATTAAATAATATTTTACAAAAAATGCTATTTTAGTTGCTATTTCATGCCATTTCTACTTTTAAATTTCATGTTTAATTCAATGTTTTACTTGCCGTTTATTTGTAATTGTAAAAGTGAAAATTGCTAGACAAATTTTGTAAAATTGCTAAATAATTTTAAATAAATGATGGTTATAATAGAAAAAACTGAATAAAAAATGAATTATATATATATATATATATATATATTATACATATACACACACACACATATATATATATATATATATATATATACACACAATTTTTTTTTTATTAAATGTGTCTAAAAAGACAACAGAACCACCCTTATAAATATATTTTCATAGCATCTGTCCTAAGACAGAAAGCATGTCAAGGGCATGTTTGTCCTCCTTCGCTTGGCCTCTTTTTAAGAAAGGAATGAATCATTAACAACATTATTCAAATGCAATGCCTTTTTCATATATGCACTTACAAGCTGAAATCAGCCTGACTGCTCATCGATAATGGCCTGGCTCTGCCTGACGCTGCTGTCCTGCCTGCGTTAGCGCTGACGTGTCACAGGCCCCATAAAGCCCCGTATAAATCAGTTCAGAAGCCAGAAATGACTGCAGCTCAGCGAGGAAGATCCCCTCAGTCTCACCGTTATTGTCCCCTGTGGGCCTCCATCTCATAAGCCACTAACCTGTCACATCACAGGCAGCTCTGTGAGCCACACAGATAAGCAGATGAGATGAGCCAGAGCTTTGATCAAAACGCAGCCGTATATCGCCGCTCATATTCTAAGACTGACTGACTTTTTATCAGGGACTGAAAAATATATATATAAATATGCTTTTCCGATTGTCCTTTTTACCCAAAGGGTTCTCATTCGTGAGCTGAAGCGCCTGGAAAATATCAGCCAATCCCCTTTCACCTCTCATATCACCAGCAGTCTGCAAGGCCTGTCCACTATCTATGCTTACGGCAGGGGTGCTGACTTCATACACAGGTAATATTCAGACAACAAAATGCCCTCCATGACTTTGCAGAACTTTTCTCTGAAACAAACACTGCAGTGAAACTTTACTTGAGGTCTGCATGTACTGTGCACAAAGTTCAAACAGTACATAAAAGCCACACTCACTAATGGCATTGCATCAGAAAATCGTGACAAATACAGAATCTAGTGACTTTTATTTTAAAGAAACTTTATTATACATACTTTTCAAGAAAAAAATCACAATAAGAGGTTTAAGTTTTAAATAAAAACTGCAATAAAGAATTACTTTGATAATGCATTATATACTTATATTTTAATACAGATAGATAGATTAGATAGATAGATAGATAGAACTTTTTTGTTTTGTGACTAAGATTACAATTATGTACTGTAAGGTATAATCAATACATACTCTACCATTCAAAAGTTTGGGGTTGCTAAGATTTTTAAAATTAATTAATACTTTTATTCAACAAGGACACATTATATTGATCAAAAGTGACAGTAATGACATGTTTAATGTTAAAAATATTTCAGCGTTAATAAACATAAATGTTTTTTGAGCAGTAAATCAGCATATTAGAATGATTTCTGAAGGATCATGTGACACTGAAGGCTGGAGTAATGATGCTGAAAATACAGCTTTGATCACAAAAATAAATTACATTTTACAATATATTACAATAGAAAACAGGTATTTTGAATTGTAATAATATTTCACAATATTACATTTTTTATCAAATAAATGTAGCCTTGGTGAGCAGAAGAGACTTCTTTCTATCTAACTGTGTGTGTGTGTGTGTGTGTGTGTGTGTGAGAGAGAGAGAGAGAGAGAGAGAGTTTATATACACACACACACACACACACAAGATTAAAAGTATGTTATGAATAAACTTACAAAGTAAGGACTTAAATAAGGCTAAATATTGGTTATATTCCACCAGGAATCAAGCCCTGCTTGACACAAATCAAGCGTGTCACTATCTGTTCAGCTGTGCTATGCGCTGGCTGGCTGTGCGTCTGGACCTCATCAGCATTTCTCTCATCACCACCGTCGCCCTCCTCATCGTCTTCATGCACGGCCGCATCCCTCCTGCCTACGCCGGTCTGGCCATCTCCTACGCCGTACAGGTGCGCTGCTCTCACATGCTGTATATGAGTGGGGAAGCTTGTAGGGCAGGACCGTTACTGTGCCGTGATTAATTTCCATTGCTTACTATTGCACAGTTGTTATTCACTGCTCGTTTTCTTTCCCTTCCCACATCCAGCTAACCGGCCTGTTTCAGTTCACCGTGAGGCTGCTTTCTGAAACCGAAGCCCGTTTTACATCAGTGGAGCGGATCAATCATTACATAAAGGTAGGAGCTCCTGTGACACGTCTGTGCTGGTTGTGTCAATGGCAAATAGAAAGGGACGGACCGTTTGTTATTCAATTGACACAGCTCACAGAAGACACCAGCTCTTTGCTTTGCAGCCCAGCGGTCAGCGCGCTGCATAGTGAGCCTGCTACATCCCGCTCAGCAGGCTTCATGGCACGCGTTTATTGCCAGACAGAACATCATAGCATATGACACAGCTTGTTTCAGGAGGCTCTTATCAAAACAGAGCAGTACAGCTGTCTTAGCTGCCGCCCAAGTGGTGGAGAGCATTTTACAGTGATTAATGAAGCCAATAATGGTCTCGCTGAGTTCTGAAGCACAAAGTATCCAGCTTATTTTGCAATGCAAAAGTAAGCTGCTATAGTTAAGTAACTGTAAGTATAAAAAAGTGCAGTAAAACTATTTGATCCATTTAAAAACAGCTTGCTTACTCTATGAATCAAACAGCCAAATCCCAATGTGAATACCGCTAAAATAGGTCATATAGCCTAGAGTCGATGTGCTTGCCTTGCACTATGATCATTGTACACTCTTAAAGGGATAGTTCACCCAAAAATGAAAACTTGCTGTTAATTTACTCACCCTCAGGCCATCCAACATGTACATGTAGGTAGAACAGTAAAGAAGGGTTTTAGCTGAACCCGTGGTCCATGGTGATTCATAGTCAAGTTCACAAACGAATCATTCTTTTGAACTGGTTCTTTTTAGTGAACTAGTTGAATCATTTCACCAAATCAGACTTTGGAGAAGCTTTACCTTTGCTGTTTGATCACATTTCTCATGTATGTAAAGTACCTGTAAATATGACGAATCGCAAGAAAAGCTTGATGTGTACTGGCAGCTATATATTATTTACAGGTATTTTATATGTAAGGATTTTGATATAGCAACTATTGTTGTCATCAAGTAAGTTTTTTTCATAAAGCTTCCCCTAAACCGGTAAAACAATTTCTTACAAGTGTTGTCCTGCATAACTGGTAGTATAACAAGCCTTCGAACAAATAAAATCAAAACAAATAGGTGCAAAAAACGACTATTTCCAATGTTGACTAGCAGCAGCAGTATTGTCTAGTCGACTAGTCTCGCACGTTCCTGCTACAAACCAGTGTGTTTATAATTATACGCTGAAATAATATGATAACAAATAGTAATATCAAGCAGTATAACAGACTATTTTGTACAGCTAAAATAACTGGAAGTGAATGACACCAGAAGCCTCACACATTCAAGTTACTAATGGTCGCACCTGCTCTTTCATTAAAAATAATGCAGATAATCATTATTCACTCAGAATCTGGAAAGCGAAGGTCCTCGACAGATCTGCGGCTCCTCCGCTTCTGCTTCCAGCTGGCCAGAAGAAGGACGAATCTCCTTCCAGAATGTGGAAATGCGATATCGGGATGACCTTCCTCTGGTCCTGAAGAATCTGTCCTTTAGTGTGCTTCCAGAGGAGACCGTAGGGATTGTTGGCAGAACGGGTTCAGGTACGCCTGTCTACTTGGCTTTTTTTATCCTATCAGATGTTGTTTGTGTTCGTCTGTACTGCAGGTCATATTACTGGTGGAGGAAATAGATTGTGACACAGGTGGGTTGTTTCTTCAGGGAAATCTTCACTGGGCGTCGCACTCTTCAGACTCGCGGAGCTCAGCCGAGGATCAATCATCATTGATGGTGTCAACATCGCTCACATTGGTCTGGAGGACTTGAGGAGCAAGCTGTCAGTCATCCCCCAAGAGCCGGTTCTTTTCATTGGTACTGTCAGGTACAGTCCACGTCACTTTACCAAGACCAGCCGTGCGCTATCATTCCTGAAGTCATGAAGTCAAAATGATGCAACCCATTTCACTTACACAATGTCACATGTACAGTACTTCAATGTGAAACAGGATATTCAACAAGAAAAAAAAAAGAAGGACTAGACAGTTTATCCATCTAGGATTGATTGGATTGAGAAAAGTGGGCATTATATAAACTGTCATTCAAACATTTTGGATCAGTTAGATTTTTAATGTTTTTAAAGGTTGTAATGCTAATTTAAGATGCATTTATTTCATCAAAAAAAAAAAAAATCTGTTTTAATATACTTGAAAATCTCATTTATTCCTGTGATCAAAGCTGAATTTTCAGCATCATTACTCCAGTCTTCAGTGTCACATGATCCTTCAGAAATCATTCTAATATGTTGATTTATTATCAATGTTGAAAACAGTTTTTGCTGCTTAAATTTCTTTAGAACCTGTGATGCTTTTTTTTTCAGGATTCCTTGATAAATAAAAAGTAAAAAAAAACAACATTTATTCAAAATAGAAATCCTTTTTAACACTATACATGAGCGTTCAAACATTTGAGGTCAGTACGTTGACTTTTTTCTTTTTTTTTTCTTTTTTTTTTTTTTAAGAAATTACTTTTATTTTGCAAGGATGTGTTAAATTGATAAAGTTATTGTCAGGTGCGGGTGAAGGGATGAGAGCAAGGACTCAATAGCAGGAAATGAAGGGCTTTTTATTAGCAGTAAAACAAAACAAAAACAAACTAACAAAAAGTACCTCGTAGGGGAAAACAGCCTTGTCTTGTCAGCCTTGCCAGTCTGGGGTAGTTTTTGTTAGTTTGTTTTTGCTTGCGCCGTCCACCCGCCTCCACTCTCAGCAGCCCCCTCTACCAGCGCATTCTCCAATTCAAGGCCCTGAGCTCCCTCCGCCAGCGGCGGACTGACGTGAGGAGGTTTGCCCTAGAGTTCAGCGGCGCTGCAGAGGGGTTGGGGCTCAATGATGCAGCCCTCAAGGACCTTTTTAATAGTTCCCTGGATGAGCCCCTCAATTGGTGGAGAATGAGAGGGCTGGACCACCTGACGGTTGGGGGATTTGTGGAGTTCCTGGCACATCACCCAGCTAAGGAGGCTGCAGTGCCTCCCGTGGTGGCCGACAAAGCTGCAGCGGTCCCAGTAGTGGCCGACGAAGACGCTGCAGCGACCCTAGTGACGACCAAAGATGCTGCAGCGTCCCGTTCTCATAGACGGAAGAGGAGGAAGAGGAAGACGAAGGCTTCCTCCATTCCACATGGTCAGGAGGCCATCCTAGAGCCGCCCAAGCTCCTTGCCCTGATGTTGGCACCGCCTAAGCACCTTGCCCTGATGCCGGCGCCACCCAAGCACCTTGCCCTGATGTCGGCGCCGCCCAAGCTCCTTGCCCTGATGCCGGCGCCGCCCAAGCTCCTTGCTCTGATGTTGGCACCGCCCAAGCACCTTGCCCTGATGTCGGCGCCGCCCAAGCTCCTTGCCCTGATGTCGGCGCCGCCCAAGCTCCTTGCCCTGATGCCGGCGCCGCCCAAGCTCCCTTGCCCGATGATGCGCGGCGCTGCCCAAGCTCCTTGCCCTGGTGTTGCGCTGCGCCCAGAAGCACCTTGCCCTGATGTGTGGGGCACCGCCCAAGCTCCTTGCCCTGATGTCGGCGCCTCGCCCAAGCTCCTTGCCCTGATGCCGCGCCTGCTCTTGCCCTGATGTTGGCACCGCCCAAGCACCTTGCCCTGATGTCGGCGCCGCCCAAGCTCCTTGCCCTGATGTCGGCGCCGCCCAAGCTCCTTGCCCTGATGCCGGCGCCGCCCAAGCTCCTTGCTCTGATGCCGGCGCTGCCCAAGCTCCTTGCCCTGCCAGTGCCGCCCAATCTCCTTGCCCTGATGCCGGTGCCGCCCAAGCTCCTTGCCCTGCTAGCGCTGCTCTCTCGGAGTTGGGCCTTTGGCTGAGAAGACAGTGCCATACAGGACTGGCTCACCAGGACTACCTGTTCTTTGTGGCCATTGGTTTCATCATCTTTGGAGTAGGTACAGTACTGGCGTGGGCAGCTGGCACGGTGATAGTGCTCTGCCAGCGCTGTGTCAAATGGAGGAGCGACAGACCAAATGTTGATGTGACCGAGGAGGAAATTAAAACAGGACAAAGTGAGTAAGGGGAATTGAGAAATACTTGAGCATAAATCTGAGTCCAATCCTATAAGGAGTGCTGGCAGAGAGTTGTGACAGTTATAGTAAAGGCTTATATTGTTGCAGAAGATTTCTGTTTTGAATAAATGCTGTTCTTTTTAACTTTTTACTTACAATGAATCTTGAAAAAAAGTATCACAGGTTCCAAAAAAGATTTAGCAGCACAAATGATTCCAGCACTGATGATAACTGAGCAGCAAATCAGCATATTCAAATGATTTCTGAAGGATCATGTGACACTGAAGACTGGAGTAATGATGCTGAAAATTCAGCTTTGAATCACAGAAATAAATTACATTTTACAATATATTCAAATAAAAAATACTTTTTTAAACTGTAATAATATTTCACAATATTACTGTTTGTTTCTGTATATTTGATCAAATAAATGCAACCTTGGTGAGCAGAGGAGACTTCTTTAAAAACACAGTCTTTAAAAATATTACTGATCCCAACCTTTTGCAGTGTCATTTCAGAAGTAGAGCAAGTTATTGCATTTTGATGAAAGATTGCAAAGACAAACATTTTTTTTTCCTTAAGAATAACATCCACTTGATGAATGGTGCGCAGTAAGACTAGGGTCAGATTAAGTTGCTTATATCACCAACAGATCAAATCTGGATCCCTGGGATCAATATACAGATGCACAGATCTGGGAAGCTCTGGAGAAAACGCACATTAAGGACATGGTAAGTAAGAGCAGAAGGTTTTGGTTTGATTTTCCAAAGCCTGACTTCGTATTGGCTTTGGAGTAGCTGTGTTTAGTCACATGTTGATTTATTTTCAGGTAAGCCAGCTGCCGAATACATTGCATTCAGAGGTGACGGATAACGGAGAGAACTTCTCGGTGGGAGAGAGACAGCTGCTGTGTGTGGCCAGAGCTCTTCTCAGACACAGCAAGGTAACGGTTGAGATCAGATACGCTCTCCAGCACTGCTTCTCAGCCGGATTTACATAAGAAACAACCCATTGCTCTTACAAAAGTAAACAAACCGGTCTTTAAAATTTAATCTTGAAACATATTAATACTACTAGGAACTATATTGTGGCCAGGAACTACAGTAGTCGACATTTGAAGTGGATCAAAAAAATCGAGCGCATTTTGGTTTTAGGTTTTAGGACAACTTTGATGAAAGGTTTTGATCCACTTCAAATGTTGACTAGTGTATATTGTTGGCATCTGCCTAATTTGACTAGCCTCTATCAAGTAAGAGAATTTGTGCCAAAATATCATCAACAACTAAAGTCACAGCTTTCTTCTCCCCCTTTAAAATGGATAAACCAGTTCATTTAGCTGCATTGACTGCAGTATATTATTTGCATTCATCATTGTTTTCCTCCTGCTGTTGAGAAGCACTGGTGAATCTCAGCTGTTGTAAAGTGGTGAAACATTGCCACCACATGGCAGACAGTGAAGGACTATTGAAAAAATCACAAGTGTAAACTTCCTTCCAGTCTTTTCAGTGGTTCTCAGTGTATTGACTTCAAGGCCCCACATTTTGCACAAAAATATCAAAAGGCCCCAACCCTAGGTGTGTTTTCTCAACTATGGACATTCCTAGTCTCTGTAAATTAAAATAAGTCATTAAAATGGTTTTAATTAAAATTAAATTAATTACATTTCAGGATTCCAAAAGATTTAGGAGCTGAATATTTTTCAAGGATCCCACATGACTTTACATTTAATTTGTGATTTAAAAATATTAAACATATTTGTACTCACAGTTTCTACTCTAATTTAGAGCATGGCATGACTAGAAAAATGTGTATTCATTATTAATAATCCTATGGATTTGAAAAGTTTTTATTTTTAATTAATTAATTTATTTATTTATTTAGAAAGAAAGAAATCATGAAAATAGGAAAGAAAGAATGAAAGAAGTAGAAATCACTTTTAAAATGAGACTCTCTCATATTTCCGGGTTTTCTAGGACGGTGGGAATCCTGGTTCTTCAAACAAAACAGTTGTTGAGGGGGTAAATGAAGAAATATCTTATTTTTAGTTGTTTCAGCTTATTTTAATACTTGTTTTGCCATATTTTAAGTCATTGTAAGATCCTCAGAAAAGTTTGCAGAGGTCCCCTGGTTGAGAACCACTGATTTAGACAATATTACAGTTTAAATACATATATTTTTACTGAATCATTTTTGTATTTACTTGATCAAAAATCATATTTCGTGAATATTGGCTATTCTAAAAATGATGAGACAAGCCATTCGATGTGTCCTGCCACAGTGTCAATTAGAAAAAAAACTGTGCTCTTCAAACCATTTCATGGGTCTAGAAGTTAATAAAATAAAAATAACAGGCCATTAAACAGATTTGTATGTGTGTTTCAGATCCTGCTGTTAGACGAGGCAACAGCTGCTATTGACACAGAGACAGACCGCCTCATACAGGACACGATTCGCACCTCGTTCAGTGGCTGCACCACTCTGGTGATCGCCCATCGCCTCAACACTGTGCTGAACTGTGACAGGATCATGGTCCTGGACCAGGGGCAGGTGGGTCTCCTCCCTCATCTGCTGTTGATTTAATGGCAATCATACAGTGACCCAAAAGATTGCTTAGACACAATCTATGAGCAGGGGTGAGCGATATATGTCAGCTAATATCAAAGTTGTTTTAACATTGTGGAAGCTGACAAGTAGACTTTATCACTCACTCTGAAAAACAAACAAACAAACAAACCTGTGAAAAATGTAGAAATGTCCCTAGAAATCAATTTACTGTAAGGTGGCAAATATCACACCTTAATGAACATGTTATTTCTCTGGGAGCTCTTTAAAACTTTGGGAGTCACGACAGGCCTAAATTACCAGCATAACAACTTAGACAGCAAAATATTGTCTAGTTACAGATATCAACAAAATCCCAAAAAATATTGAGATTTTTTGTCAATATCGCTCACCAAGTGGCATTTATAAGAAACAGCTCAATCACACTTTTTAGGGGGGAAAAAATTCACAAAACACAAGTTTGTTAGTCTTTAAATGATAAGTTAAAGTGTGAAGAATTTGCATTGTTCATGTTTATAGTTGATGTGATAATCAGACCCAAAAGTGCAGTCTGTAAAAATCTCACAGAGCATAATGAATTAGTTAAATGTCACAATAAACACACAATTGTGTTAAACATTTAATTCTATATCTGCAGTGCATATACATAGAGAGAGAGAGCGAGCTGTCAAACTAACATTAACATATGCAGTTGCAATTAAATGTTTAACAGTGTTATGTTTTCAAAGTGTTAGTACATTTATCTGATGTATTCGTCGCATGTGTAGAATAACTGACTCTGAACAGTAAAGAGAGTAATATAAAATCTTAACATGTCATTTGTTTAGAGATTGCACTTGGTTTGATATTTTGTGTCAAAATACTGCCTACAGTTGAAGTCAAAAGTTTACAGACACCTTGCAGAATCTGCAAAATCTTGATTATTTTACCAAAATAAGAGGGATCATACAATATGCATGCTATTGTTTATTTAGTACTGACCTGAATGAGATATTTCACATAAAAGATGTTTACATATAATCCACAAGAGAAAATAATAGCTGAATTTATAAAAACGACCCCATTCAAAAGTTTACATACGCTTGATTCTTAATACTGTGTTGTTACCTGAACGATCCAAAGCTGTGTTTTTTTTGTTTAGTGATGGTTGTTCATGAGTCCCTTGTTTGTCCTGAACAGTTAAACTGCCTGCTGTTCTTCAGAAAAATCCTCCAGGTCCCACAGATTCTTTGGTTTTCCAGCATTTTTGTGTATTTGAACCCTTTCCAACAATGACTGTATGATTTTGAGATCCATCTTTCCACACTGAGGACAATTGAGGGACTCATTTGCAACTATTACAGAAAGTTCAAACGCTCACTGATGCTCCAGAAGAAAAAACATGCATTAAGGGCCGGGGCGTGGAAACTTTTTGAATTTGAAGATCAGGGTAAATTGAACTTATTTTGTCTTCTGGGAAACATTTAAATGTCTTCTGTAGCTTCTGAAGGGCTGTACTAAATGAAGAAAAAATATGATACTTAGGCAAAATAAGTATCCCCCCAGCTCTTAATGCATGTTTTTTTCTTATGGAGCATCAGTGAGCGTTTGAACTTTCTGTAATAGCTGCATATGAGTCCCTCAATTGTCCTCAGTGTGGAAAGATGGATCTCAAAATCATACAGTCATTGCTGGAAAGGGTTCAAATACACAAAAATGCTGGAAAACCAAAGAATTTGTGGGAGCTGAAGGATTTTTCTGAAGAACAGCAGGCAGTTTAACTGTTCAGGACAAACAAGGGACTCATGAACAACTATCACTAAACTAAAAAATCACAGCTGTGGATCATTCAGGGAACAACACAGTATTAAGAATCAAGCGTATGTAAACTTTTGAACAGGGTCATTTTTATAAATTCAGCTATTATTTTCTCTTGTGGACTATATGTAAACTTTTATGTGAAATATCTCATTCAGGTCAGTACTAAATAAACAATAGCATGCATATTGTATGATCCCTCTTATTCTGGTAAAATAATTAACATTTTGCAGATTCTGAAAGGTGTCTGTAAACGTTTGACTTCAAATGTATACATACAGTATGGATTATATACAGTAAGTCAAAGTCATGTTCATGTGACATCTTGTTGTCTTTGAAATAGATTTTGGAGTTTGACACCCCTTCAAGCCTGCTGGCCGATGAAAACTCACGTTTTCATGCCATGATGGTGGCAGCAGAAGAAACGCTTAGTCAGCTCTAAGAAGTAAGCAGGCACTGAAGACACGGAGCCTCCAGAGAGAGCAGATTCACACCAGATTGAAATCCTTGAAGCTGCTCAAACTGAGATTGTCGGTTTGTTTGTTGTATTTTAAGACGATGATATTGTTATAGTTAGCACACAGAGAGACTATATAGCGTTTGATGTCACGAAGAAGATCCTTCCAATGGGAATGGTCATGTTGATGGCACTTTATTTGTGTTACCCGGCTGAATGATCCTGAAGCATCTGAACTCCTGGAGTCAGTCTGAAGTGTTGATGGAGTACGTTTCTCAAACACGACTCCCTTCTGCCTGTGTTTGGTAGAAGTCAATTTTGCACACTGATAATGTATTTGTTTTTCTGTCGTTCAGCATTTTTTTGCTTTATAAAGGTATGCATGCACGATATGTATCGACCATAAGGTAACCTGTTGATTTGCCTTATTTGTATCTGACATTTTCAGACATATGAATCCAACCAAAGATGACGTTCAGATCAGTCACACATATCAATCATTCCATACGTCGGCACAAAACCTTTTATTTTTATTAGAATTATTTTGTATTATTTCCTTGTGCTTTCATTGTTACTCATACTGTGTAAGTTTTGTGCCTCTGCTGTTACATATTTGGCAGATATCTGTCAAAAGCATTGTGCAAATAGTGTTTTAGTGACAAAACGGTGCAATGTGAGTTCTTGCAATAATTCAATGAGACATTGCTGTTCTTATTTGTATTCTAAGTGCATATTTCTGTGTAATCTTATATCACATTGGTTGTGATGTTTTTCATTATGCTGGGTTGGTTATATTCTCAGAGGATTCACGAAATCTAAAGAGACTTTAATTTATGTTTGAAATCAAGATAGTTTCATGCACACGTGGAGGCTGGGAAGATATTAATGCTAAATATCTCATTCATTCTTAAGGAGTGCCTGTACTACTTCATATCAAGACAACTCGTTGTGATCTCTTCAGGAATGGATGACTTGGTTGTTTTTATTTTTTCTGGATGAAAATTGCACATTTTGGTACCTGATGATTATGCAAGAATTTGGGTCTATATATATTTTTGTATATATATATATATATATCTATATATATATATATATATATATATATATGTATATATGTATGCCATACCGTGCAGTATCTGTTCAGATATTTATACTGGAAATATCAAGATGAAGAGAAATCGGTTCACAAACTTAGATATGCTTATCATTAAGAGTTGCCTTCTTTATGATTCAGAGATTATAGTTTTATTATAGTTTTGTGGTTGTTTTACGAACACTGTTTTATGATTGTTATAAAAAAAATGCTTTATTGAATAAAGGTTATATTTATACATTTAATGGTTTTGTGTGTGTGTGTGTGTGTGTGTGTGTGTGTGTGTGTGGTACAGGTAAACCCTATAGTAAAAAAAGATTGACCTTGTGGAGACACTTTTTGGGGAAAAAGGTTATAAATCATTATTTTATTTATTTATTGAAAATGTAAAAATACAATGTTTTCTGTGAGGGTTAAGGGGATAGAATATACAGTTTGTACAGTATAAATTGTTCATGGAAAGTTTCAATATAATTTGGAAACCCAACGTGTGTGTGTGTGTGTGTGTTTTAATAGCTTTTGTCAGAGTCATGACTCGTGGTTTATAATTATGCGTTATTTTAGCTGTCTTGGCTTTTTTTTGACGTGGCATACATTATATAAAGACAAATGTAAACATTACGTATGAAAAATGACTCATCCTTCGCACTCACTTAGGACTTTTATCATCTTGAACAGTAAACTTCAAAAGCTTTTTTCATTTGCTAATATGATCATTCATCAAAAACAACACAAAGCAAATAAACCACAATGACGCTGTATCTCAAATAAAATTAGGTATCATTTAAGATTGTCCATCATATTTACCCTGTAAAACAGGTCATTGTAAAGTTTTGTAAAGACATTTACTTGAAGTCTGTTTTCTGTAAAGAGGAAATTTATTTTTTGATTGTATTTATACAAAATTATTTTGGTGTGATTTGGCTTTTTTGTTAAACAAAATACTAAGATTGAATTGCAACTCAAAGAAAATGTTGTTTTATTTTTTATGAGCATACTGTTGACTTCAGAATATGGTATATAGTGAATTTACTCATTATATATGGAAAATTCTTCATCCACAAATGTAAACGAGCAGTGAAAAAAAGTACTAATTTTAAAATAGAAATTAAAATAAACAAGAAATAACAAAGCAAAACAATTTTTTGAAACCTTAAATATATTATTTGAATAATTTGTAACAATTTGTACTTGTTATGGGCTTGTGAATTTCTTATTGCTTTTCCTATTTTATAATTTTTTTAATTGTCTTTGTTTTTTAATATATATGTATATATGTGTGTGTATATATATATATATATATATATATATATATATATATATATATATATATTCATGTAATTTATTGTTATTGCCCTGGCATGTTCGTTTAAAGATTGCAATAAAAAAACTAAAAAAAATGCATCAAAGAAGCTCCATTTGTTATACTGAAGGGACTTTTATGTTGTCTGTATTTACCCATCATTCTCGTCGGAGCGGAAGCAGCGGGTGAAGCAGCGGAGCTCTAGCCGCAGAAGCAGCGCTCAGGATCGGCCACACACCGGCTGACATGCCGCGGGGATGATGGCTGCCTTCGGCATTCTGAGCTACGAACACAGGCCTCTTAAACGGCCCAGACTCGGTCCTCCGGACGTTTATCCACAAGACCCGAAGCAAAAGGAGGTTAGACGACTTTCTCTCTTCCTCTGTAGCTACATTTAATATTTAAATAGCGAATTAAAGTGTGTTTTTCAGGGCTGTTGAGATCAGGCCCCGCCGTCAGCTAACGGCCAATAACAATGAAACCAACGGCTCGCTTAGCTGGACAGAAAAACAACATTTATGCCTCAAATGATTTCGGTCTTCACCTGTGGTTGTTATTCCAGATGGTTAGAGAGTGGAAAGGGTCATTTTATTTGTGAAACCCAGCTTTTAAAAATGATTTGAGAATCTGTATTTACCGTGCTTTTTATTTAAAGCCCTTTCATCGTTACAGTGCCATTTAAAAGGGCCTCATATGAAACCTACAACCGTTATTAATCATTATTTTATGTATTTTAAGAAAGAAATAAAGCTATATTACTTGCAAATAAATACTAAAGATGTAAACAATCCCAATAGCCTGTTAGTACTGTAGTACTGTCGGGATGTAGATGTTTGTTGACAACTCCTTTTGAATTGATGTGTTTCTCATGGATGCGTTTTAAAACCTAGCAAGCCGTCCAGCTAGGCAACATTTCTGAGTATCATGGGTTCGTAAAGCATTTTGTACATTAATGATCTATTCATGCAAAGAAAAAAAAATTATGTACGTGCCTAAAATGCCTTTAGGTGCTGTTTAGCTGGACACAGTTTCAGTTGTTAGCAAACACAAGCAACAGAAAATACATATGAGAGTATATTTGAATATGTTTCATTATATAGAGTGCATCATAAGTCGTATTTTCCAGCATTGCATGTGATGTCTTATAATGGCACCTGCAGATTTTTCTGTCTGAATTCAGTGTTTGTCTTCTTGATGCATTTTGAGAGTTCATTAGGATGAATGAGTGATTAAGTCTCTGGCATTTGATTAACCCTCCAGCACAATGAAATGAGAATGGGATATGCATGCATGAGTCATTTAATAACTGAAACTATCACTCTCTCACGGTTAGGATGAGTTGACGGCATTGAACGTCAAGCAAGGATTTAACAACCAGCCAGCTGTCTCAGGCGATGAGCATGGCAGCGCAAAAAATGTCAATTTCAACCCTTCAAAGGTAAGAAGTTATCTGCGTGCATGCATTTTTATCAGTCAAATCCTCACTCTTTTACAAATTGTCAGAAACACAGAACTTCGTCTATTTTTGTCGGGTATCTGGTCATTGTGGTATCCCAAGGAACGAGCAAATGGACCCTTATTGATATTCAATATCACAGATATTGAAAAGTGTTTCATAACTCCATCAGATTTGTATTTTTTTTGAGTTGTCTGGTACCCAAAACTGTATTAATTTTCAGTCAGCTGAGAATTCGACTGAGTAAAGCCAGAGAAGAGCAAAAGTAGGAGATAATGCAATGATGGTAAAAAATTAGCAGAGTTTATTAAATAATCTTATTTGTGCATGTTTCAGTGCTTAGACTTCATCTGACCCGCACAAATCCAACAAGCGTTGTTATACCACAAGCAATAGCAATGGAAAATTATTGCTTCACAACATTGTCCTGTGACGTTAAAAAACTTACTTGTGAAGACAAATATCCCTAATATATAAGACTAAGCAACAATGGAAAATAATATACAAATAAAAAAATATAAATGACTAATTAATGAAACAAGTATACAGATGGTTTAATTAATGATTATTATAAATGATTAAATGAAGCCTTAAAATGATTATATGATAATGAATGAATGGATAAATGTATAAAAGAAACTAAGTAAAACACAAGTTCTTAATATCAAATCAAGATCTTAAAGGCAAAGTCAACTCTGAATCCATTTTTCATCTAAATAAATCTTAATCTGAAGTATAAAAAACCTGACAGGTTTTTAAATTGCCCTTTTGTACTATTTCAACTTGTTACTCGCTATGAAAATAACCAAGGAAGCTGGCATGGTGTTAAAACCCCCACCAACCTCATTCGTTCACACTTGGCATTCCTGTTACCTTCTGCTTTTCAGATCAGCTCAAACTTCAGCAGCATCATTGCGGAGAAGTTACGCTGCAACACATTTCCAGACACTGGCAAGAGGAAGCCGCAGGTCAATCAGAAGGACAACTTCTGGCTCGTCACCGCGCGGTCGCAGAGCTCCATTAATAACTGGTTCACAGACTTGGCCGGGACCAAACCCTTAACTCAGCTCGCTAAAAAGGTTGGCTTTTGCCATGCTGCTGTGTAGAAACGCTGAAAGGATCGCTTGTGCAGATCCGTGCACTTGTGCATTTCACATTACAAGGTCAAATGGTTTTTAATCTTGGCTTTTGCATTAGACTAATTGCTGTGTGTGTGTGTGTGCACTAGGTTCCCATCTTCAGCAAGAAAGAGGAAGTGTTTGGCTACCTTGCCAAGTACTCTGTGCCGGTGATGCGATCTGCTTGGATGATTAAAATGACATGTGCATATCACGCTGCCATAACTGAAACCAAGGTGAAGAAGAGGCATGTCATTGACCCCTGCATAGGTTAGTGTGGTTATTGTGCATCGCTCTGTATGCTCGTATAATAATTTGGCTCTACTGAACATGCAACGCTGTCCTCGTTTAGTCTGTGAATGAGGATAAAATGTCCTCTGTTGTTGTGCTGTGTAACTGGGCTTTGTGCAGCAGTGCCTCACTGGTTTTATCTGGCTTCTGCAGAATGGACTCAGATAATTACTAAATACCTGTGGGAGCAGCTGCAGAAGGTGGCAGAGTTTTACAGACAGTCTCCCAGCCAGGGCTGTGGGTCTCCTCTGCCCGCTCCTCCTGCGGAGGTGGAAACCGCCATGAAACAGTGGGAGTACAACGAGAAACTGGCCATGTTCATGTTTCAGGTAGGCGGGCCCAGTTTTATTTACAGATGCAGTGCTGCTGTCTTCATGTCGGTTTGTAAGTGAGTGCAACAAAGAAACATGGAATTATGTCCCACAAAGATTACGTTTTTAAAGGGGTGGTTCACCCAAAAAAAGAAAATTTCATCATTTATACACCCTCCTCATTCCAAACCCATAACTTCTGTTTATGTTTGAAACACAAATGAAGATATTTTTACTTCAAATCTTTTTATTGGTATTTTATGTGGCAGTACAGATTGAAATAATGATAACAAGGTAAACGGTAAGATATTGTCCATTATCAATCCCTTCCACAATCCCACCATTCATATTAACTCAGATGGACAGAAAATCAATAAATAAATAAATAAATAATAACAAGTGAAATAAAGTAAATGGCCAAAACAAAACAATAAAAAGGAAAAAATAATTTCCTTCTAACAGATGACAAATGTTGCCAGTTGAGATTTATACATCAAAAATATATATCAAAAATAGTCCAAAAAAGGATCCCAAGTCTTATAAAAGGATTTAAGTGAGCCAGAGAAAATTATATTTTTATGATATTTTTAATGTCTCCCAAATCGATACTATTACTTATCATGCCATATTAAAGATATGTCATACTGCCCACTGTTACCATTTATAAGTCATTTATCAAAAGAGGAGTGTTTTTGTGTATGTTGATGGGATTATTTATTGTGTGTGTGTGTGTGTGTACATGTGTAACAGGATGGCATGTTAGACAGACATGAGTTCCTCACCTGGGTGCTGGAGTGTTTTGAGAAGATCAGACCTGGAGAGGACGA
>JAFVLL020006307.1:0-28140 GCA_021397915.2 Tor tambroides | reverse complement strand
TGCATTGCTTAGAACTTCATTTGGACAACTTTAAAGGCAGTTTACTCAGTATTTAGATTTTTTTGCACCCTCAGATTCCAGATTTTCAAATAGATCTAGCTCGGCCAAATCCTAACTTAATTATTCAGCTTTCAGATGATGTATAAATCTCAGTTTCAAGAAATTGACACTTATAACTAGTTTTGTGGTCCAGGGTCACAATATTACATAAAACAATGTAATGTAATGGACTAGGTTTCTAGCTACAGTTATTGTCATGTAATTTGGAATCAGTAACGGGTTAGAATTTGTAAGTAATCTACCCAGCTCTGTTACTGTGGCTGAAGTGAATGATCTGCTGCAGATAGGAGAGAGAGGAGCTAATCTGAGCGGCGGTCAGCGTCAGAGAGTGAGTTTGGCTCGAGCGCTGTACAGCGAGAGGCCCGTCCTTCTGCTCGATGACCCCCTCAGCGCTGTTGATGCCCGTGTGGGATCGCACCTATTCCACAGCGCCATCCGCCGCACGGCCAAGGGCAGGACTGTCATCTTTGTCACGCACCAACTGCAGGCAAGAGGCTTATGAATGCATGTGATATACCACAGCACAGACTGGGACAGGTGACATTGTGCTTGTCCATTATATACGCTTGTGAATTGAATACGGTTCGTACGAGAGGCTGTGCTGTATTGCAAAGGCCATTGTCCCTTCAGCCATGACTATACTGACAACACAGTATGGCTTTAAATGCCTTTGCGCTTATAAAATATTTAAGACCAATACCGATAAGCCAAATTCACATTTATTGTTATACACTCTTAAAAATAAAGGTGCTTAAAAAGGTTCTTCACAGCGATGCCATAGAAGAACCATTTTTGGTTCCACAAAGAACCATTCAGTCAAAGAACCATCTCTTTCTTATCTTTTTATAATCTGAAGGACCTTCTTTCGCCACGAAGAACCTTTTGTGAAACTTTAGATGGAAACTTTAGGTTCTTTAGATGTTAAAGGTTCTTTATGGAACCATTTAGACAAAAAAGGTTCTTCTATGGCATCGTGAAGCACATTTTTTTAAGAGTATGTTGTTATATTTCTTTGCATAGCTATTTTAATATTAAGCTTTAATTTTTGTTTTTCATTTTAGTTTAAGTTTTAGTAATTTTGCTTTTATCTTTTTTTTCTATTTAGCTTTAATTTTTAGGATTTTTTGTTTTATTATTGTTTCAGTTTTAGTAAATTTAGTACTTCAACTTCAGCTTAATTTATTTCGGTTAGTTGCCAAGGCAGCACTTCTAATTTTCATTAAATCATTTTCAATTAATAGTCAACAATAAAACGTCTGATAAATGGCAGATGACAATTCTATTCTGTGTGTCAATTTTATGTGTGTGTGTATGTATATAAGCAAAAAAAAAACATTTTAAATGCCATAACATTATAATTAGTATTATTTAAAAAAAAACAAACGCTAAATATTAATTTTAAGTGAGTGTTAGATGGTGGAAAGGTAATCTAAAAAAGTAAAAGTAGAGGAAATTTAAAAATCCAAAAGCACAATTTAAAATCCAACATATATGATGATATATATCCAATATTTACTCTTACTGACAAATAAATCATAATGAATATTTTAAAAAAATATTTTAATAATTGATAACTGATGGCATGTCATGCATTCCTATTAAAATTTTTAAACACAAAAATGTATTGAGCGAATTACTGCTAATATGATATTAATATGCTTGGGGATATATCCAATATTTATAATATGTCCAATATTTACTGTAACTGATATGTTACTAATATTTACTGATAATATGATATTAATATGCTTGGGAATATATCCAATATTTTCTGTTACTATTTTCTGTGAACAATCTTAATAAATATTTTAAAAATTGAATTGATGGCATGTCATGGCATGTCATGCATCCCCATTTAAGGGACAAAAATGTCCCCTAAAAGATTTTTTATTGAGCAAATGCCTTCTAATGTGATATTAATATGCTTGGGGTTGGGTTAATGTAACATAAGGTCTCCTCACTGTATTTTCTGACACTCTGTGTCCTTTCCCCCGGGTGTGTTTATTCTACAGTACTTGCCTGAGTGTAATGAGGTGGTGTTAATGAAGGACGGTCAGATAGCAGAGCATGGCACACACGTCCAGCTGATGGAGAAAGGCCGAGACTACGCTGCCCTTTTCAACAGCGTGCAGCAAGAGGTGCGATATGGGAAAACACCAGGGTCACACGTTCACAAAACATCCTACATCGCCCACTGCAAAATTCATGAACCACGGGCTGCAGAGCCACTGGGTTTGAAATGTTAATTCATGCCGTGCTTTTGTAATTTATTAGTGAATTGATCTGTGGGAGTAACAGCCGAGGGACATTGTCACTGATCTCTGTATTAATGACCCAGCAGCCATTGTTCTGGCTGATTTGTTCTGTTAATCAGGTGCGGGTTGCTCTTTACCAGGTCTCACTCTTTCTCTTTTTCTTCATCCTTCATCCAGAACCTAGTGAGGAAGAACCTGAAAAACAAGCAGAGGGCCGAGGAGGAGAGCAGCCCGCGGTCCATTCATGTCAGCCACGCAGCCAAACCGCATACTGAGAGCAAGAAAGGAGGTGAGGGTTTAATCTAGCGCTTTTTATTTGTTTTTCTTCAGGACTTCAGTTCTATAATGGATCAATGTGGGGGTTCATTACCATAAACATTAACCCATTACCAAAAAAAGTATCAAAAATGTAACAAAAGTCACAAAAATCAAACATTGAAAACAGTGTTGGGTGAGTTACTCTAAAAAAGTAATTAATTACTACACCTACTAATTACATTTTCAACAGTGTAATTAGATTACTGAACAAATTACTCTCTCCAAAAAGTATTTAATTACTCATTACTAATTACTTATATCAATCTTGACAAGTTAATGATACAAGGATAGGCATGAAATGCTTCTTTTAATTCTTTCAAATAAATAACTACATACATTATTCCGGTCACACTAATAGAGTCCAATTCTCACTATTAACTGTGACTTTTGCCTCAATATACTTAATACTTGGTAAAGTAGTTGTTGAGTTTAAAATTTGGGTAGGGTTAAGGATTTAGAATAAGGTCTTGCAGAATAAGACGTTAATATGTGCTTTTTAAATAATAATAAACAGCCAATTTCCCAGTAATATTACCAACTAGTTAATAGTGAGAATTGGACACTAAAGTGTTACCAAAATTCTTATTAACTCACCAAAGTATTTAAAGTGAGAAGGGTACATAAAAAGCATGCATTTTAAGGTTAGACTTTAAATTTTGATGTTAAATCCACTGTATTGTATATTAATGTTCTACAGTCTATATAGAGTATTAAGTTCAATTACATAAGAAGTAACTGTAATTAAATTACTGAAAGAAGAGTAATCTCTTACTTTACTTTTTCAAGGGAAAAGTAATTCAATTACAGTAACTAATTACTTAGTAATTAGTTACACCCAACACTTATTGAAAATAGCAAAAACTGCATATGCAAAATTATATGTTTTATCTGTTTAGCTTATGGCATGTTTTGTGTTGATGCATTTTTTGTCCATATTTTCAACAACATTTCGTACAAATCCATATTTTGTAATCAACATATTCATATAAATAATGTGTGTAGGCATGTTAATAATGTATTATATTTATAAAATATATATATAAAATTAAAGTCTGTCTTTACATAATATATGTGTGTGTATATTATATATGTGTGTGTATATTATATGTATATAAACACACACACACACACACATACATGTGTATATATACTGCCATTCAAAAGTTTGGGATCAGTAGGTAATATTTTGTAATCTTTTCTTCTACTTATACTATACTATAGTTTCTTCCACTCATCAAGGCTGAATTTATTTGATCAATAATACAAAAAAAGGTGAAATATTATTACAATTTAAACTAACAGTTTTCTATTTTATATACTTTAAAATGTAATTTATTCTTGTGATCAAAGCTGTATTTTCAGCATCATTACTCCAGTCTTCAGTGTCACATGATCTTCAGAAATCATACTGATATACTGATTTATTTTCAGTGTTGGAAACAATTGTGCTGCTTAATATTTTTGTGGAACCTGTGATCATTTTTTTTTTATAATTCTTTGATGAACAAAAAGAACAGCATTTATTTAAAATAGAAATATTTTATAAAAATATACACTACTGTTCAAAAGTTTGGGGCCAGTAATTTTATTTCCTTTCTTTTCTTTTTTTTTAAAGATTTTTTTTAACACAAATGTGTTAAACTGATAAAAAAAAAAAATGATAGTAAAGACTTATATTGTTATAAAACAACAATTAATTGCATAGATATACTGTGTTTAGCACAAACATTTAATTCCAGTCCTTTGAGAGACAAAACTGACCCTGATCACATGTGCTGATCTGAAACAATGCAAACACAAGCCTATTCGAACATCTTAAGACTGTTGTACTCAATATAAACACTTCTGGAACACCACCCAGCAAATAAATTGCCTGATTTCTTTGATCTAGTTTGTTCATAGGCTAGTCACCATGTGACCTGTTTTGGGAAGCATCGGTTTAACAGTCAGTGGATGAGTCACACATTTTTGTTGTTCTTCTCTCTCTGTGTCGTCTGATGCCCCTCACAGATCAGCTCATGCAGGCCGAGGAGAAGGGGAGCGGGGCTGTGGCCTGGCCTGTGTATGCTGCTTACATCAAGGCTGCTGGAGGACCTCTGGCCTTCATCGTGAACATCCTCCTCTTCCTCTTCACCACCGGCAGCATCGCCTTCAGCAACTGGTGGCTCAGTTACTGGATCAGGCAGGGCAGCGGGGTAAGACAAAGGGTTAGGTTAGCTAACAATAGCAACTCGGTCATCTTCACTTAACTCACTTTTTCTTCTGAGGAAAACAAAAGGAGAAGTTCTGATCAGTATGAATGAATCACTGAATGAATCATTCCCGTCATCCTGATCATTGGCGTGGTCTGATTTATAGGAATCATTTGTTTCCTCGCTACTTGCTCATGATCATTCATCAGTGTGCTATACAGAGAATTAGGGTGGATTTCAATTATTTTTGTGAATAATAGCTTAAAGGGTTAGTTCACCCCCAAATGTAAATTCTGTCATCATTGATCAGCTAAAAATGTTTATGGCATTCAAAGTTGCATTCAAAAAAATCAAGCATGCATGTTTAAGCTTGTGTTTACTATATTTAATGTGTATAATATTAAAAAATGCAAAAAAAAAAAAACTTAATCTTGAAAAGCAAAAGCTCAAACATGCACGCTTGACGTACGAGAACCAATTGGTTTCATCTGGACATAAAAAAAGTTTTTCCCATTTATTATTTTTGCCTGAATGCACCATATTGAGTGCATTCTTTGTTTTGTTTTTTAATGAAAAAAATCTCCAATGCTGTCATGTGAATTATTTTTTAATCTCAATAATTACATGGTTAATTGCAAATAATTACATATCATTATTTGCTAAGAAAATAAAAGCACATGCCCCAAATAAATTCTTAATTAATTATTGTTGCAGACAGGGGTGATGAATAGACAACACAAAAAGTCAGTATTATATGTTTTATGTTACTCTTCATTAACGCTCCTGTATTCTGTCTGCATGTTCCTGGCCTCTGCATCACATCTTGCCCTTTAAAGTGATACTCCACCCAAAAAAATTGAAATCTCTCATTGTTTACTCACCCTCAAAAACCATTTATCACTTTGCATGGAGATTATTCCATATGATGAAACAAGAATCTCCTCTCTTGTTACTTGTAAATTACTTGTAATTTGAATTTTTCACTTAGTATCTGTACTTAAGGATCATTATATTTTACACCCCTGCGAGCAAAGACCAATGAAATTTGTTCTCGCGTATCAAGCAATTAGTATGATGTTTGTGTACGTAATTATAAGTCAGACATTGAAGTGAGTTGCTGTTTTTGTCACTGTTCTGAGGGAGATTCATTCACTTGTTTTGGCAATGTTATAAGTGACCTTTCTTTCTGTTTTAAAAATGTTTTCTTTGAATTGTTTGAACCATCAGAGTTTTGGGTGAACAGAAAAAAAACTACAAAATTGAACGAATTTGTTATGGGTTTGGAACGACATGATGGAGAGTAAATGATAACAGAATTTACATTTTAGAGTAAAATAACCTTTTAAGATACATTTTGGTTCGTGTGTGCCCTTTTTGAAGCTTGAAAGCTTCATTACACATTTGTTATAATTGCAAGAAAAACAGAAAAAGGGCAGAATCTCTCAAGTCTTCACAAGGTTGAAAACGACATGATTGTGAAAAAAATAAAATAAAAATGATGCCAGTTTTCATTTTTGGGTGAATTATTCTTTTAAGCAACCAGCTTTAATCGCCAAGTTTTGATGCTTAGCCGAAACGAACATCAATCCCGAAACTAATTAGAAGGGCCAGACTCCACACGATTTACTCAGAGGGACCATCACGGCAACAGATGTTGCAGTTAACTCGCATTCTGTAAAATAATTGAGACTGGGACTGGTGCGCTCAGTTCAGCTGGTTTGTTGGGAATCTCCAGGGAAGGATCACGTTTCCAAGGTGATGTTCCTTTGTCCCTGCAGAATTCCTCGCTGCTGCAGGGGAACGAGACCGCCGAGAGCGACAGCATGCGCCTGAATCCGCACATCCAGCTCTACTCCAGGGTGTATGTCTTATCCATGGGAGCGGCGCTCTTCCTAAAGACCGTTCGAGGGCTGGTGTTCGTCAAGGTAATCTGGAGTTTATTTGTCAGCGCACCAGATTCAGGCTTCCTGTCTCCATTACACACAGCTGAATTTTTTATCAAACACTTGGGTCCTTAGACAGATGCATTTCCTCTTTGCTCATGTACTATTCATCACTGGCTGAATCTACCTGAGAGTAGCAGGTTAATCCGTCAAGGGGGCATCGCAATTAATGCCTTTTTCCCACAGTCTTTGTAAACCGATTTGTGACCCTGGAGCACAAAAGCAGTCTTAAGTCGCTGGGGTATATTTGTAGCAATAGCCAAAAATACATTGTATGGATCAAAATTATCCATTTTTCTTTTATGCCAAAAATCATTAGGATATTAAGTAAAGATCATGTTCCATGAAGATATTTTGTAAATTTCCTACCATAAATATATTAAAACTTAATTTTTGATTAGTAATATGCATTGCTAAGAACTTCATTTGAACAACTTTAAAGGCAATTTTCTCAATATTTTGATTTTTTTTGCACCCTCAGATTCCAGATTTTCAAATAGTTGTATCTCAGCCAAATATTGTCCTTTCATAACAATCCATACATCAATGGAAAGCTTATTTATTCAGCTTTATTCATGATGTATAAATCTCAATTTTGAAAAATTAACCCTTATGACTGGTTTTGTGGTCCAGGGTCACATATGTTATTAACAGAGCACGTTCATAGCAGTGTAGAAGTGTACCGGCATTGACGATAATTGTGATATTTAAAAATTAAATATCGTTATCGTGTTAATTAGTGGCGTCGCAATATATCGCGATAACTGTGAACCAAAAAATGAAACGTACACAGTATTAAACTCTCACGTGTTAATTTGTCTAGATATCACTGCAGGAGGATAAAATGTTTCATAAATCTTACCGACCCCAAATGACACATTTTCTCTTAACCACTCCACAACACTGAACCAATGCAGTTGCACAAAAATCCTCTTCTTTCTTTTTTCTCGATGGCTACTCTGTTCTGTCTAGTTTCCTAATCTACCTTTCTTATAAACATGACATTGTATAGCACAAATATTGTTGGCTAAGTGACAAATTACTAATGCTTCTCTAATGCTTTAGTTAAAACCTTCAGCCACTGTAAATGCATACAGATAAACATAAATTCTAGACTAAATGTGAACACGCATATTTACCAATTCAGCATTCCTCAAAATAAATAAATAATGGCGCAAACCTGCAATAATTAAATGTTATCACAAAGATCCTTTATGTATATAATTATTTCTGAGGCTTATTCATTTCACTTTTGATGTGAAAGGTCTTTTACATTTGCAAAAAATATAACTTTTTATATTAGAACAAGCAAGGCCAGACTAGATGAGAAAAAGTAACACAAAAGTAACATAACGCATTACTTTCCATAAAAAGTAATTAACACAATTAGTTACAAATGTACAAAGAAGTACTTTGATGAAACATGAAGAGAATCAACACACAAATGCAGCAGCATTTGGTTTATCTGTGTTCTTCAAGTCATGTCAGGTATTTTCCATAAGGATAATGTATATTTATTATGCAATGCTAATTGACATAGCCTTTATCGCTGTACAGAATGCTATAAAATAAGATTTCTTGCTCATTCTGTGATAAGAAGCAACATCAGTTCATAGAAGGAAGTTAATAAAAAAAACTCAATGCACTGTAAAAAAAAAAAAAAAAAAAAAAAAAGTGGAGCCAACTTAAAATTTTAAAGCAACCAGCTTCAGCACATTTTTGCATTTTCTCAACTTGTTGTTTTAAGTTTATACAACAAAAAGTTGAGAATCTCCTACAAAAATTAGTTGAGAGAACTCAAAAATCTGCTAAAGCTGGTTGCCTTAAAATTTTAAGTTGGCTCAACTTTTTTTTTTCCCATTTTGAGTAAAAAAAAAAAAAAGTTTTTCTCATATGTTGTTGTACTTTGACGCTGTACTAAGCAGTGTTGGGAAAAACTAACCTTTTTGAAGCTTTGAATCAACTGAACCAATTGCTTCATAAAATGATTCACTATTTCGAAGCACATTGATGATGCCTGCTCATCAAATCTGTAAATGCGACAAAAACTCAAACCAAAACATGCATGAAAACAACTTTTACAAACCCAATGCAAATGTTTTATTGAAAGTATAACATAATGAATGCAATTAACAGATCATCAAATACCATTAAATATGAAGTGTCTGTACAACGTGTTCTTTTATTAATTTGCAAGACTTTTGTTTGTTAAAATAAACAAAAAAGATGAATTTGACTGATAGCATTATGTATTTTTTTTTTTCCAAGACATCTATAGATATCATGACGTATTGTTATTGTGAATTCTTTTGGCCACAGTAATCGTGGAGTTAAAAAAATCTAATATCGTGTCTAACACAGTGTACTTTTCATAGTTTCAGTTTCATTTCCACACCAAATCCTTGCTCTGCAATCCGTGACATTGCCTAGTGTCTGCTTTCCTCTCTCTTTTTTCTGCTCTTTAATTGAAATTTCCTGCAGGCTAAATCCATTTATCTGTCCAGCGTCTTGACTTTGAGCTGGAGGGGTTGAGTATATGTGTCCCCTCAGGAACCCGTGCCCTCTTCTCCATTAAGCAGAGCCGACAGCACATTAGAGAGGTTATGTGTCTGTGTAATTGTGTGCCACTTGTATTCACTAATTCCTCGATGATGGCTAATCTCTTTTTACCCAGAGGTAAGATTGCAAATTTAGGAACTTTACATATTCTGTTAATGGAACGAATTTGTTCCCTCGTGCCAGAAAGCATCAAATCCAAATGGTAACATGTTTTCCCATGATGAATTTTGTTATTATATGTGCTGCTGCAATGATGACGTTCATGCATTTACTACGCCTCGTGTGTGTTAGATTGTGTAAAGTGCTAAGAGTGACACCGTGTTGTCTACGCTGGTACGGTCTGTGCATTAGGCCAAAATTAGATTGCTTTCATTATAATTAATGAAGCTGTCTACATTAGAAGTGCTCTTTGTGGCACGGCCTGTCTGGATGTGCCTACAGTTCACGATGCCTGTTTTCTATTTCTGATGCACTGCACAGCAATCCAAGCCACTTTATTTTCTCTGTGTGACTTAAAATGACAAAACGAATTTATTTATAAATGCCTTTTATTTTTCAAGTATTTAATATATTTAATGTATTAGATACACTATCATTCACGTCTTACTTTAATAAAAAGAAGTCTCACCAATGCTTAATTTATTGGATTAAAAGTACAGTAAAATTAAAGATATTAATTATAATAAAATTAATAATAATAAAATAATATTATATTGTGAAATATTTTTACAATTTAAAATAGCTGCTCTCAGTTTTAATATATTTTAAAATAGAATTTTTTCCTGTGATGCAAAGCTGAATTTTCAGCATCATTACTCTTCAGTGTCACATGATCCTTCAGAAATCATTGTAATATGCTGATTTGCTGCTCAAGAAACATTTCTGATTATTATCAACGTTGAAAACACTCTTGCTGATTCATATTTTTGTGGAAACATTTTATTTTTCAGGATTATTTCAAGAATAGAAAGTTCAAAAGAACTGCATTTATTTAAAATAGAAATCTTTTGTAATGTTATCAGTGTCTTTACTGTCACATCTGAATTTAATAAATCCTCACTGAATCAAAGTATTAATTTCTTTGAGAAAAAAATCTTACTGACCCCAAACAACACACATTTTCACTTAACCACTACACAATACTGAACCCATGCATGATTTATGTAAATACATAAATCCTTCAGCCTGTGGCTTATTCATTTCACTTTTGGTGTAGAAGTTCTTTTACATTTACCAAAAATAGAACTTTTTTATGTTAAAAACAAACAAGCAAGCCCAGACCAGATGAGCAAAAGTAAAGTAACGCATTACTTTTAAAAGTAACTTTCCCCAAACACTGATATTAAATATGTTGTATATTTAAATAACTTTCATTTGCATCAAAAAATCTGATGAAGTGGTTTGTGGCCTTTTAATTTCATTTATTGTTTCTAACAAGATGTGTCAGGGGTGTCATCAGCAGGGAACAACAGTGAACATTGTTAAAGCTGTTTTGCTGTTCTGAAATGGGCCATGCAAAGTCTTTATTCCAGTGAATATCTGTTATCAAAGTAGTAAATTCACCTGTTTTCCTGCGGATGTGTGTGATGCCTCAGACTGGGCCTCACAGAGCAGAAGCATTCCTGTATGCTTGCCAAGGTTTTCCCCCATATAAATCTAGCTATTATGGCTGTTTAAATGCTTGTGTGAATCCCTGACCTGTTTATTTGCATTATGGGCCCTAACGAAAGAATTTTATAGGTTTTTTAAATCACAGGCCCATTTATTAGCATTTTTGTTGTGTCTGGGTGCATGCATTATTAACAGTGTTGTGTGTGTTGTTTTGTTGTTTTTGCAGTGCACTGTGCGGGCAGCCTCAGTTCTGCATGATAAACTATTTAAGACTCTACTTCTGAGCCCCATGCGCTTTTTCGACACAACACCCCTGGGACGCATTCTCAACCGATTCTCCAGGGACATGGATGAGGGTGAGGAACCTCTCTCTGTATCTTTCTTCACAAATCCTTTCAAATGCAGTATGACGGGGGCGTCTCAAAGCGTTTTGATGTCTCGCTCTCTCACACGTTCGCTCTCTGTTCTTCCTCTTTGCGTAGTTGACGTGCGTCTGGCGATGCAAGCAGAAATGCTGCTCCAGAATGTGACACTAGTGCTGTTCTGCCTGGGCATGGTGGGCGCTGTGTTTCCCTGGTTCCTGTTCTCCATCATTCCTTTAGGGGCGTTCCTCTTCGTCGTCAACCGCATCTCCAGGTTTGGTCTACAGATTTATTGGGTCAAACAGATCAAAAAGTTGAACCAAATATATAGGTCAGGCTGATTAATCAACAAATGTGTGTTCCAAATCAGGCTGATTAAGCAACTAATCTGTGTTCCAAAAAACACATTATTTTCCACATACTGTACATTATTGTTGCTCCTCTAAGCCCCGCCTTTCTGAAACGCGTTGATTTTTAAAAAACTCATCTTTCTGAGAAGCGAGGCGTTCTCTGATTGGCCAGCTATCCAGTGCGTTGTGATTGGCCAAATACCTCAAGCGTGAGACGGAAATGTTGCGCCCCTCACCGTATTGTGATGGCGTTTCACGGCGTGACCACACAAAAACAATAAAACCCATCACAAACGAGGCATTTGTTGCATCCAGTGGGAACATAATTACTGATTATAATGACTTATACTGTCTTTTTACACGCTGCGTTGCATCGCACCGCGTAAACATTACCATGTCTGCATTTGTGATCGGAGAAACACAAACAACAAGCACTACTCTACACTGCTCAAAACTCACGTTTGAATCGTCAGTGGCAGAAATGTACTTACAGGCTGTGAGTCAGAAGCACCAGACTGTCCTTTCAAAGCTGGAATTGCCCCACTTTATAGGAAACAGCAGCCTTTGTGCGAGGCAGGCCAACATTGTAACCAAGTTCAGGAAACAGTCCGCCTCCGTAAATCGCTGCACACACTCCAATAAACTGCGTTGTACTGCTCTGGAACAGTGTTGTAAATACAACTTAACCACTGATTTCTAGTTGTCCTCTTTTGGGAAGCCCAAACAAAGTAGTTTCTCTTTCTGAAAACACAGTGTCTCAGGACATAGGCGCAGCAGCATAACAATACTACAGCCAGAATAATAGTCCCGCTCTCTTTCACTCTACGTGTCGTTTTAGGCAGTGTTATCAAAATCTCCCCACATTGTGACGTAGAGATGTGGGGAAGTGTTGAACGAGCCGTTTAGAGGAAAACGTGGCAGAGTCTTAATTTTGATAAAGTATCTCTTTGGTTTTGAGGCTTTAGTCTTCAGGGATCTTATCTATGCACAAACAGCTTGTAACACTCCAAAGAGAAAGGAAAACTTGAAATCACATCATATGACCCCTTTAATTTCATGATTAATTCAATGTTTTACTTGCTGTTTATTTGTAATTGTACAATTTATAGCAAATTCTGACTAATTTTGTAAAAATGCTAAATAATTTTAAACAAATGGTTATAATAGAATATATATATATATATATATATATATATATATATGTGTGTGTGTGTGTGTGTGTGTTATATATATATATATAATTTATTGTTTAATTAATTTTATTTTTTAAATATCTAAAGATATATCTAAGACAATGAACCACACTTATAAATATATTTTCATAGCATCTGTCTTAGAGAAAGCATGTCAAGGGCAGGTTTGTCCTCCTTCGCTTGGCCTCTTTTTAAGAAAAGTATGATTCATTAACGACATTATTCACGAGCAATGCCTTTTTAATAAATGCACTTACAAGCTGAAATCAGCCTGATTGCTCATCAGTAATGGCCTGGCTCTGCCTGACGCTGTTGTCCTGCCTGGGTTAGCGCTGACGTGTGACAGGCCCCATAAAGCCCCGTATAAATCAGTTCAGAAGCCAGAAATGACTGCAGCTCAGCCAGGAAGATCCCCTCAGTCTCACCATTATTGTCCCCTGTGGGCCTCCATCTCATAAGCCACTAACCTGTCACATCACAGGCAGCTCTGTGAGCCACACAGATAAGCAGATGAGATGAGCCAGAGCTTTGATCAAAACTCAGCCGTATATCACCGCTCATATCCTAAGACTGGCTGACTTTTTGTCAGGGACTGAAAAATATATATATATCTATAAATATACTCTTCCTGATTGTCCTTTTTACCCAAAGGGTTCTCATTCGTGAGCTGAAGCGCCTGGAAAATATCAGCCAATCCCCTTTCACCTCTCATATCACCAGCAGTCTGCAAGGCCTGTCCACTATCTATGCTTACGGCAGGGGTGCTGACTTCATACACAGGTAATATTCAGACAACAGAATGCCCTCCATGACTTTGCAGTTTCTCTGAAACAAACACTGAAGTGAAATTTCATATACCGTGGCCCCAGAAAGTCTGCACAAAATTTCAAACAGTGCATAGATCATACACAAGCCACACTCACAAATGGCATTGCATCAGAAAATCATGAAAAATACCAAACCTAGTGGCTTTTATTTTAAAGAAACTTTATAATACACATTTTTCAAGAAAAACATTTCACAATAAGAGGTTTTAATTTTACATAAAAACTGTAATAATAAAATAAAATTAAGAATTACTTTGATAATGCATTATATACTTATATTTTAATATAGATAAATGTCTGTTGTTTCTTTGTTAGACCAATCATATTTGAGGATCAGAACAATTTTTTTGTTTTGTGACTAAGGTCACAATTATAAAGGAATGTACTATAAGGTATAATGAATACATACATATTCTACCATTCAAAAGTTTGGGGTCAGTAAGATTTTTTAAATTAAGTAATATTTTTATTCAACAAGGATGCATTATATTGATCAAAAACGATAGTAGTGACATTTCTAATGTTAAAAAGATTTCAGCATTGATCATAAATGTTTCTCGAGCAGCAAATCAGCATATTAGAATGATTTCTGAAGGATCATGTGACACTGAAGCCTGGATTAATGATGCTGAAAATTCAGCTTTGATCACAGGAATAAATTACATTTTATCATATGTTCACATAGAAAACAGTTATTTTAAATTTTAATAATATTTCACAATATTACTGTTTTTGATCAAATAAATGCAGCCTTGGTGAGCAGAAGAGACTTCTTTCTATCTATCTATCAACAATGAATTTTTTTGAAGTCACAGTTTACTTTATTTTGCTATCCTCACTTACATAAATGAACTATAATGTTCTGCACCCACTAGTAAAAAAATATCAAAAATTATATCTGGTGTCTGAATAATGTTTGGACTGTTTGTATATATACACACACACACACACGCAAAAGATTAAAAATATGTTATGAATAAACTGACAAAATAAGGACTTTGTCTAAATATGGGTTATATTCCACCAGGAATCAAGCCCTGCTTGACACAAATCAAGCGTGTCACTATCTGTTCAGCTGTGCTATGCGTTGGCTGGCTGTGCGTCTGGACCTCATCAGCATTTCTCTCATCACCACTGTAGCCCTGCTCATCGTCTTCATGCACGGCCACATTCCTCCTGCCTACGCCGGTCTGGCCATCTCCTACGCTGTACAGGTGCGCCGCTCTCACATACTGTATATGAGTGGGTGTCGTGTTGCACGGAAAGCTTGTAGGGCAGGACCGTTACTGTGTGTGACTAATTAGCATTGCTTACTAGGGCTGTCAAAATGGCTGAAAAACTAAATTTAAATTTTGCACTTAAATATTACCAATATTTGAATTATATTCAAATTTAAAAGGCATAATTTCAGTTAGTCAGTAAAATATTACTAATGCACATTTATTAAAGCAATAATATAATAATAATAATAATAATAACATAATATAATCTGTGAAAAAGTGCTCAATGTTTATAAACCAAATATTATTAATTAAGTTGCTTAAACAATTATAAACAAAACAACATCATGTATGCATAGTTTAATACAGAGATGAAAGCCAATCAGAGTACTTTTTCATTTAAAAACATGAGATGCAGTGAGTGAGATGGAAAAAAAATGCATGTTTTTTTAAAAGTTGAACTTGCATTAATTTTAGATGGCTTCTGAACATGTCTCTCTTGTGCGAGACGCGAGTGCAACAGTGAAAGATGTCACAATTGCGCAAAATATGCATTCTGAGTGGCTTGGTTTCAGTTTTGACGTAAACAGCAACATCTCTGCACTGATATTTTCTTTTTTCGCAATATTTTGAATGAACAGTGCAGCTTCGCCACATCTAGTGGGTTCAACTGGATAGGCTAATAAAAACATTAATAAGCAACGACACTTACATCGTCATCGCATTTCGTGCGCCACTGATAAGGTTGCCTGAGGCACAAACATAAAATTCTAATGCAATGTTTTTGTGTGGATTTTAATTTTAAATTCGACAAATATTCGAAATTCGAATTTTTATTTGACAGCTCTATAGCTTACTATTGCTCAGTTGTTATTCACTCCCTGTTTTCTTTCCCTTTCCACATCCAGCTAACCGGCCTGTTTCAGTTCACCGTGAGGCTGCTTTCTGAAACCGAAGCCCGTTTTACATCAGTGGAGCGGATCAATCATTACATAAAGGTAGAAGCTTCTGTGACACATGCATGCTGGTTGTGTCAATGGCAAATAGAAAGGGACGGACCGTTTGTTATTCAATTGACACAGCGTACAAAAGACACCAGCTCTTTGCTTTGCACAGGCCGCTGTGCTGCATAGTGAGCCTGCTACATCCCGCTCAGCAGGCTTCATGGGACGTGTTTATTGCCAGACAGAACATCATAGCGTATGACACAGCTTGTTTCAGGAGGCTCTTATCAAAGAAGAGCAGTACAGCTGTCTTAGCTGCCGCCCAAGTGGCGGAGAGCATTTTACAGTGATTAATGAAGCCAATAATGGTCGTGCTGAGTTCTGAAGTACAAAGTATCCTGCCTATTTTGCAATGCAAAAGTAAGCTGCTATAGGTAAGTAACTGTAACAATAAAAAAGTGCAGTAAAACTATTCGATCCATTTGAAATAGCTTACTTAATCTGTGACTCAAACAGTCAAATCCCATAGTGAATACCACTGAAAAATAGGTCGTATAGCCTACAAGTGACGTGCTTGCCTTGCATTATGATCTTTGTACACTCTTGGAGAACCTTTATTTTACCTTTGCTGTTTGATCACACTAAAATGACAAATCTCAAGAAAAGCCTGATGTGACTGGCAACCATACATTATTTATGGGTGTTTTACTCGTAAGGATTATGTTATAGCAACTATTGTTGTCATCAAGTAAGTTTTGTTCATAATGCTTACCCTAAACTTTGTAAAAAAAAAAAAAAAAAAAAAATGTCTTACCAGTATTGTCCCGCATAACCGGTGGAATAACAAGCCTTTGAACAAATAAAAATCAAAACAAAAAGGTGCACATTGAAATAATATGATAACAAATACCAGTTTGTAATGTCAAGCAGCATAACAGACTGTTTTGTACAGCTAAAATAACTGGAAGCAAATGACACATTCAAGTTACTAATGGCCGTACCTGCTCTTGATTTAAAAATGAAATGAATATTCATTATTCACTCAGAACCTGGAAAGCGAAGGTCCTCGACAGATCTGCGGCTCCTCCGCTTCTGCTTCCAGCTGGCCAGAAGAAGGACGAATCACCTTCCAGAATGTGGAAATGAGATATCGGGATGACCTTCCTCTGGTTCTGAAGAATCTCTCCTTTAGTGTGCTTCCAGAAGAGACCGTAGGAATAGTTGGCAGAACGGGCTCAGGTACGCCTGTCTACCTGGCTTTTTTATCCGATCAGATGTTGTTTGTGTTCGTCTGTACTGCGGGTCATATTACTGGTGGAGGAAATAGATTGTGACACAGGTGGGTTGTTTCTTCAGGGAAATCTTCACTGGGCGTTGCACTCTTCAGACTCGTGGAGCTCAGCCGAGGATCAATCATCATTGATGGTGTCAACATCGCTCACATTGGTCTGGAGGACTTAAGGAGCAAGCTGTCAGTCATCCCCCAAGAGCCGGTTCTTTTCATTGGTACTGTCAGGTACGGTCCACGTCACTTTACCAAGACTAGCCGCGCGCTATCATTCCTGAAGTCAAAATGATGCAACCCACATTCACTTACACAATGCGAAACAGGATATTCAACAAGAAAAATATAGGACTAGACATTTTTTTCATGTGGAAGTGATAGAAAAGTAGAAAAAAGTGGGCATTATATAAACTGCCATTCAAAAGTTTTGGCACAGTAAGATTTTTAATGGGTTTTTTTTAAAGAAGTCTCTAATGCCCATTTAAGCTGCATTTATTTAATCAAAAACAGAAATGTTGTGAAATATTATTACAATTTAAAATAATGGTTTTCTGTTTTAATATACTTTAAAATATCATTTATTCCTGTGACGCAAATCTGAATTTTCAGCATCATTACTCCAGTCTTCAGTGTCACATGATCCTTCAGAAATCATTCTATGCTGATTTATTATCAATGTTGAAAACAGTTTTTGCTGCTTACATTTTTTTTTAGAACCTATGATACTTTTTTCCAGGATTTTTTGATAAATAAAAAGTTAAAAAAGAGCAGCATTTATTCAAACTAGAGATCCTTTGTAATCCTTTATTCAGCAAGGATGTGTTAAATTGATAAAAAGTGATAGTAAAGACTTATATTGTTAGAAAAGATTTCTATTTTAAATAAATGCTGTTCTTTTTAACTTTTTATTTATCAAAGAATCGTGAAAAATATCACAGGTTTCAAAAAAAGATGAAGCAGCACAACTGATTCCAGCATTGATAATGAATCAGCATATGTGACCCTGGAGCACAAAAGCAGTCTTAAGTCGCTGGGGTATATTTGTAGCAATAGCCAAAAATACATTGTATGGGTCAAAATTATCCATTTTTCTTTTATGCCAAAAATCATTAGGATATTAAGTAAAGATCATGTTCCATGAAGATATTTTGTAAATTTCTTACCGCAAATATATAAAAACTTCATTTTTGATTAGTAATATGCATTGCTAAGAACTTCATTTGGACAATTTTAAAGGCAATTTTCTCAGTATTTTGATTTTTTTGCACCCTCAGATTCCAGATTTTCAAATAGTTGTATCTCGGCCAAATATTGTCCTATCCTAACAAACCATACATCAATGGAAAGATTATTTATTCAGCTTTCAGATGATGTATAAATCTCAATTTCGAAAAATTGACCCTTATGACTGGTTTTGTGGTCCAGGGTCACATATTAGAATGATTTCTGAAGGATCATGTGACACTGAAGACTGGAGTAATGATGAGTAAATTCAGCAGTGCATCACAGAAATAAATTACATTTTATAATATATTCAAATAGAAAACACTTATTTTAAATTGTAATACTATTCCACAGTGTTACTGTTTTTTTCTGTATTTTTGATCAAATAAATGCGGCCTTGGTGAGCATAAGAGTCTTCTTTAAAAAAAAAACATTAAAAATCTTACTGTTCCCAAAATTTTGAATGGCAAGTGTAATTTCAGAAGTAGAGCAAGTAATTACATTTTGATGAAAGACAACAAAGACAAACATTTTTTTCCCCCTTAAGAATAACATCCACTTGATGAAGCGTGTGCAGTAAGACTAGGGTCAGATTATGTTGACTAAGTTGCTTATATCACCAACAGATCAAATCTGGATCCCTGGGATCAATATACAGATGCACAGATCTGGGAAGCTCTGGAGAAAACGCACATTAAGGACATGGTGTGTAAGAGCAGAAGGTTTTGGATTGATTTTCCAAAGTCTGACTATGCATTGGTTTTGGAGTAGCTGTGTCTGAGAGGTCGTCATGTGTTGATTTGGTTTCAGGTAAGCCAGCTGCCGAATTCACTGCATTCAGAGGTGACGGATAACGGAGAGAACTTCTCAGTGGGAGAGAGACAGCTGATGTGTGTGGCCAGAGCTCTTCTCAGACACAGCAAGGTAACTGTTGAGATCAGATATGCACTCCAGCACTGCTTCTCAGCCGGATTTAAATAAGTAACAACATATTGTTCTTACAAAAGTAAACAAACCGGTCCTTAAAATTGAATCTTGAAACGTATTAATACTACCAGGAACTATACTGTGGCCAGAAACTATATTGTTGGCATCTGCCCAGTTTGACAAGCTTCAATCAAGTAAGAGAATTTGTGCCAAAATATCATCAACAATTAAAATTCACAGCTTTTTTCCCCACTTTAAACTGGTTTATTTAGCTGCTTTGGCTATATTTGGTTATATAGATGCAGTATATTATTTGCATTCATCATTGTTTTTTCCCCTGCTGTTGAGAAGCATTGGTGAATCTCAGCTGTTGTAAAATGGTGAAACATTGCCACCACATGGCAGACAGTGAAAGACTATTTAAAATAACTTGTATAGAGTTCTTTCCCAATTCTTCTCTCTTGCTGATAATGTAAACATGGGAAGCTTTGCACAGTATGTGCAATGATATGAGAAAGGGACATGATGTAACGGTCTGTACAGCACAGTTTACAAAGAGCACATGAATTACATAAGTAGTATCATTCCTCTTCAGGGAAATTTTAGACCAGTGATTCTCAACGTTTTGACTCCAAGGCCCCACATTGTGCACAAAAATATTGAAAGGCCACCAACCCTAGTTTTGTTTTCAACTATGGGCAGTCTCCTAGTCTCTGTAAATTAAAATAAGTCATTAAAATTAAAATAATTACATTTCAGGATTCCAGATGTTTTAGGAGCAGAATATTTTCCTTTTCAGGAAAGTTTCCTACTCTTTTTAACCAATGAATTGACATGACTTTTTAGTGACATTTCTTTTCTTACATGACTTTTACATATAATTTGTGATTTAAAAATATTAAAAATGTATTACTCAGTTTCTACTCTATTTTAGAGCATGGCATGACTAGAAAAATGTGTATTCATCATTAATAATCCTTTAGATTTTAAAGATTTTATTATTGATTGATTAATTTTTATATTTATAGAAATAAGTAGAAATCACTTTTAAAATGAGACTTTCTCATATATCCAGGTTTTCCAGGACAGTGCAAATCCTGGTTCTTCAAATGAAACAGTTGTTGAGGGCGTGAAATAAGAAATATCTGATTTAATGCTTGTTTTGTCTTATTTTAAGTTTAAGTTGTGAGGCCCTCTTAAAAGTTTTTGAGAACCACTTATTTAGACAACTTAAATAATAAACAGAACTTAAATTTAAATAATAAACATATATCATTACTGAATAATTTGTGCATTTACTTGATCATAAATCATGTCATTTAAAATATAAGACTATTGGCTATTAACTAAAAATTACAAGACAAGCTATTTAATATGTCCTGCCACAGTCAGAGTTTCCATTAGACCATAATGTCAACACAGTCAAAAACTGTGCTCTTCAAACCATTTTGTGAAGTCGAAAAAAAAAAAAAATAATAATTGCAGTACAGGAGAAACAACTGGCCATTTAACAGATTTTGATTGTGATTCATGTGCTGTATGTAATCTTGTGATGTGTTTTTCAGATCCTGCTGTTAGACGAGGCAACAGCTGCTATTGACACAGAGACAGACCGCCTCATACAGGACACGATTCGCACCTCATTCAGTGGCTGCACCACTCTGGTGATCGCCCATCGCCTCAACACTGTGCTGAACTGTGACAGGATCTTGGTCCTGGACCAGGGGCAGGTGGGTCTCCACCTTCATCTGCTGTTGTTTTAATGATAATGATACAGTGACCCTAAAGATGGTTTGGACACTGTCTATGAACAGGGGTGGCTTATCATCTAATATCATAGTTGTTTTAACAGTGTGGAAGCTGACAAGTAGACTGTGTCACTCACCTGTGGTGTTTTTTCCCCCTTTTCTAATGTACTAATAACAGCCCTATAGTGTCTTATTATTTTAAATAAACATATTGATTAACTTTAAGAATCTGACATAAAATATTATGCATAAATTTAATAAGGTTAGAAAAAAAAATGTTATGAAGGTAAAAATGTCCCTAGAAATCAATTGAAGGTGGCAAATATCACACCTTAATGCACATGTTTGTTTCTGTCACTGCTGTGAACTAAAAATCAATATCATATGAATATGAAAAACTTTGGGAGTCACGACAGGCCTTAAGTACCAGCATAAAAACACACTCAGCAAAATATTGTCTCATTATCAATATTGACAAAATCCCAGATAATACTGAGATAATTTTTGTGAATATTACACACCCTTATGTGTGTCAGCTCATAGGCAACAAAATATTAAACCAAGTGGCATTTATAAGAAACAGCTCAAACACACTCTTTAGGGGGAAAAACATCCACAAAACACAAGTTTGTTAGTTTTTAAATGATAAAGCCATAGATATACTGTTCAAAATCAAGATAAAGTATTTTAAGAGTATTCATTGTTCATGCTCATAGTTGTGTGACAATGTGGTAATCAGACCCAAAGGTGCAGTCTGTAATCTCACATAGCATAATGAATGTTAAATGTCAAATTGGATGTAAATGTGTTAACATAATTGTGTTAAACATTTAATTCTATATATGCAGTGCATATTCATAGAGAGAGAGAGAGCTGTCAAATTGACATTAACATGCAATCACAATGAAATGTTTAACAGTGCCATGTTTTCAAAGTGTTAATGCATTTTTTGATGTATTCATTTGTGTAGAATAACTGACTCAGAACAGTAAAGTTAGTATTGCAAGATCTTAATGTGTCATTTATTTAGAGATTGCACTTGGTTTGATATTTTGTCAAAATTTATGAATTATATACAGTAAGTCAAAGTCATGTGACATCTTGTCATCTTTGAAATAGATTTTGGAGTTTGACACCCCTTCAAACCTGCTGGCCAATGAAAACTCACGTTTTCGTGCCATGATGGTGGCAGCAGAAGAAACACTTAGTCACCCCTAAGAAGTAAGCAGGCATTGAAGACACGGAGAGACCAGAGCTCCTCCGGCCCGCTGAGAAGATTCACACGAGATCGAAACCCTTGAAGCTGCTCAAACTGAGATTGTCAGTTTGTTTGCTGTACTTTAAGACAATGATAACGTTGTAGTTAGCACTCAGAGAGATTTTGAGTTTATACAGTGTATGAAGAAGATCCTTCCAATGGGAACGGTCATGTTGATGGCACTTTATTTGTGTTACATGGCTGAATGATCCTGAAGCATCTGGACTCCTGAGTCAGTCTGAACTGTTGATGGAGTGCGTTTCTTATACACAACTCCCTTCTGCCTGTGTTTGGTAGGAGTAAATTTTGCACACTGATAATTTTATTTGTTTTCCTGTCATTCAGCATTTTTTTTTTTTGCTCTATAAAAGTATACAAGAGATGCATTGACCATAAGGTAACCTGTTGATTTGCCTTACTTATATCTGACATTTTCAAGCATATGAATCCAACCAAAGATGACATTCAGATTAGTCACACATATCAATCATTCCAGAAATCAGCACAAAATGTTTCATTTTTATTAGAATTATTTTGGATTACTTGCTTGTGCTTTTGTTGTTCCTCATACTGTGTAAGTTTTGTGCCTCTGCTGTTATATATTTGGTAAATATCTGTCAAAAGCATTGTGCAAATAGTGTTTTAGTGACAAAAATGTGACATTGCTGTTCTTATTTGTATTCTAAGTACATATTTCTGTGCAATCTGAAATCACATCTGTTCTGATTTTTTCGTTCTTTCTTGGCTTTAAACTTTAATTGATTGTGACTATGCTGAGTTGTGTATATTCTCAGGAGTTTCATGAAATCCAAAGAGTCTTTAATTTATGTTTGAAATCAAGGTAGTTTCATGCACATGTGGAGGCTGGGAAGATATAAATGCTAAATATCTCATTCACTCTTGAGGAGTGCCTGTACTATTTCATATCAAGTCTACTCTTTGTGATCTCTTCAGGAATGGATGACTGGGTTGAATGGATGTTTTTATTTTCCAGGCTTTAAAATTGCACATTGAAAATTTAGGTACCTGAATTATGCAAGAATTTGGGTCTATGGGCCTTTGGGGATCAATATATATTTTTGTATATATATATATATATATGCCATACCGTGCAGTATCCATTGAGATGTTTATATCAAGATGAAGAGAAATCGTTTCACAGGCTTAGATACAGTATGCTAATCATTAAGAGTTGCCTTGTTCTTTATGATTCAGAGATTATAGTTTTGTGGTTGTTTTATGAACACTTGTTTTATGTTTGTTATAAAAAAGCTTTATTGAATAAAGATTCTATTTATACATTTAATTGTTTTTGTTGTTTGTGTGTGTGTGTGTGTGTGCTTGTTTATGCTACATTGTGGGGACCAGAAAAAAATGTCCACACAAGGATAGTAAAACCTGAAATCTTTGAAATTGTGAGGACTAGAAAAAAAATATTAAAAATAGTAAATTATGTTTATTTGAAAGTCTAACAATACAAACAGTTTTTCTGTCAGGGGTAGGTTTAGGGTTAGGGGATAAAAAATATCATTTGGTCAGTATAAAGACAGTAGAACTCTATGGAAAGTCCCCAAAATTCACAGAAACAAACTTTTGTGTGTGTGTGTGTGTGTGTGTGTGTGTGTGTGTGTGTGTGTATGTGTGTTTCAGGTAAACCCTATAAAAAAAATAAATTGAACTTGTGGAGACACTTTTTGGGGAAACAGTTTATAAATCATTAAATTATGTTTTTGTTTTGTTTTTTAAATATGCAAAAATGCAGAACGTTTTCTGTGAGGGTTAGGATTAGGGGGCAGAATATATAGTTTGTACAGTGTAAAAGTCTATGGAAAGTCCCCATAAAACATGGAAACCCAACGTGTGTGTTTTAATAACTAATGTCAGAGCCAGTTTTCATGTAGTTTATAATTATCCGTTATTTTACTTGTCTACTTTTTTTAAATGTACATACATTATATAAAGACATACGTTATATAAACATTATGTATGAAAAATTACTCATTATCCACAGAACTCACTTAGGACTTTTATCATCCTGAACAGTAAACTTGAAAATACATTTTTCATTTGCCTAATAGGATCATTCATCAAAAACACACACAGCAAATTAACCACAACGACGCTGCGGGACCTCCTGATACAGCAAGTGAAATCCATCAAAGAAGCTCCATGTGTTGTACTGGAGGGACTTTTATGTTGTCTTGTGTTTACCCATCATTCACGTCGGAGCGGAAGCATCGGGGAAGCAGCGGAGCTCTAGCCGCAGAAGCAGCGCTCAGGATCGGCCACACACCGGCTGACATGCCGCGGGGATGATGGCTGCCTTCGGCATTCTGAGCTACGAACACAGGCCTCTTAAACGGCCCAGACTCGGTCCTCCGGACGTTTATCCGCAGGACCCGAAGCAAAAGGAGGTTAGACGACTTTCCCTCTTCCTCTGTAGCGGCATTTAATATTTAAAGAGTGAATTTAAGAGTGTTTTTCAAAGCTGTTGAGATCAGGCCCCGCCGTCAGTTAACGGCCAATAACAATGAAACCAACGGCTCGCTTAGCTGAACAGAAAAACAACATTTATGCTTCAAATGATTTCGGGCTTCATCTGTGGTTGTTATTGCAGATGGTTAGAGAAAGAAAAGGGTCGTTTTACTGGTGAAACCCAGCTTTAAAAATGATTTGCGAATCTGTATTTATCGTGCTTTTTATTTAAAGCACTTTCATCGTTACAGTGCCATTTAAAAGGACCTCATATGAAACCTACGACCGTTATTAATCATTATTTTATGTATTTTAAGAAACAGATAAAGCTATATTGCTTGCAAATAAATACTAAAGATGTAAACAATCCCGATAGTCTGTTAGTACTGTAGTACTGTCGGGATGTAGATGTTTGTTGACAACTCCTTTTGAATTGATGTGTTTCTCATGGGTGCGTTTTAAAACCTAGCAAGCCGTCCAGCTAGGCAACATTTCTGAGCATCATGGGTTGGTTAAGCATTTTGTACATTAATGATCTATGCATGCAAGAACAATATGTACGTGCCTAAAATGCCTTTCGGTGCTGTTTAGCTAGACACAGTCTCAGTTGTCAGCCAATAGAAGCAACAGAAAATACATATGAAAGTATATTTGAATATCTGTTTCGTTATATATATAGTGCATAATGAGTCTTATTTTTCAGCATTGCATGTGATGTCTTATTATTATACCTGCAGGTTTTACTGTGTGAATTCACTGTTTGTCTTCTTGATGCATTTGGATAGCTCATTAAGATGAATGTGTGATTAAGTCTTTGGTGTTTGAATAAAGCACACTGAATTGAAATTGAGATATGCTTGCATGAGTCATTTAGTAACCGAAACTATCACTCTCTTATGGTTAGGATGAGCTGACGGCATTGAACGTCAAGCAAGGATTTAACAACCAGCCAGCTGTTTCAGGCGATGAACATGGCAGTGCTAAAAATGTCAATTTCAACCCTTCAAAGGTAAGATTATCAGTGCAGAGGTTATCTGCATGCATGTATTCTATCCGCCAAATCCTCATTCTTTTACAAATGATAGGATCTGGAAACACAGAACTTTCTTTTTTTGTTGGGTATCTGGACATTGTAGAATTACAAGGAATGAACAAATGGGACACTTACAGATATTCATTATCACAGATATTGAAAAGGGTTTCATACTACCCTCAGATTTTAAAACTACCATAGTGTCTTATGCCATTGACAAATGCCAAAATGAATAAGATCAATGTACCACCAAACTGTATGATTAATGTTACTGTGGGAACGAATCATATATAAAGTCACACACACACACACACATATATAATATATCCAGCCTTGAACACCAGATCCTGTCAGAAAATATCAGTTTTTGAGTTGTCTGGTACCCAAAACTGATAATGATAATCTTTTATCATCCAAAAAGTTGACTGAGTAAAGCCAGAGAAGTGCAGAAGCAGGAGATAATGTAATGATGATACAAAAAAAATTAGCAGAGTTTATTAAATAATCTTATTTGTGAATGTTTCAGTGCTCTGACTGCATCTGACCGGCACAAATCCAACAAGTGTTTTTATACTACTAGCAATAGCAGTGGAAAATTACTGCTTCACAACATCATCCTGTGATGTTAAAACATTTCTCTTACTCATGAAGACAAATATCCCTTAAAACCACACAATCATAAGACTAAACAATAATGCATAATAACATTCAAATAAAATAATAGAAGTGACTAATCAATGAGTAAACTAATGAAACTCTTATATACAGATGGTTTAAATGATTGTTTTAAATGATTATATGATAATGAATGATTGGATAAATGTATATAAAAGAAACTAAGTAAAACACAAGTTCTTAATATCAAAGGAAGATCCTCTGTGCTGGATTAAGTCCTCTTAGGAAACACTTCAAACACTCTCAAAGACAGAGTGAACCCTGAATCCGTTTTTGAATTCAAGCTGATAGAGGTTTTTAATTGCCCTTTTACACTATTCCAACTTGTTACTCACCACTAAAATAGCCAAGAAAGCTGGCATGACATGAAAACACCAGCCAACCTCATTCATTTACACTTGGCATTCCTGTTACCTTCTGCTTTTCAGATCAGCTCAAACTTCAGCAGCATCATTGCGGAGAAGTTACGCTGCAACACATTTGCAGACACTGGCAAGAGGAAGCCGCAGGTCAATCAGAAGGACAACTTCTGGCTCGTCACAGCGAGGTCGCAGAGCTCCATTAATAACTGGTTCACAGACTTAGCCGGGACCAAACCCTTAACTCAGCTCGCTAAAAAGGTGCGCTTTTGCCATGCTGCTGTTTATAATCTCTGAACAGACCACTTGATCCAGAACATGCTGTTAATAGCACACAAACCTTTACTGAATTTCACAATGCAAAATGGTTTTTAATCTTAGGTTTTGCATTAGTCTTATTGCTGTGTGTGCACTAGGTTCCCATCTTCAGCAAGAAAGAGGAAGTATTTGGCTACCTTGCCAAGTACTCTGTGCCGGTGATGCGATCTGCTTGGATGATTAAAATGACATGTGCGTATCACGCTGCCATAACCGAAACCAAGGTGAAGAAGAGGCATGTCATTGACCCCTGCATAGGTTAGTGTGGTTATTGTGCATCACTCTATATGCTCGTATAATCATTTGGCTCTGTCAAACATGCAACGCTGTCCTCATTTAATCTGGGAATGAAGATAAAATGTCCTCTGTTGTTGTGCTGTGTAATTGGGCTTTGTGCTGCAGTGCCTCACTGGTTTTATCTGGCTTCTGCAGAATGGACTCAGATAATTACTAAATACCTGTGGGAGCAGCTGCAGAAGGTGGCAGAGTTTTACAGACAGTCTCCCAGCCAGGGCTGCGGGTCTCCTCTACCTGCTCCTCCTGCTGAGGTGGAAACCGCCATGAAACAATGGGAGTACAACGAGAAGCTGGCCATGTTCATGTTTCAGGTAGGTGGGCCCAGTTTTATTTTAAGATGCAGTGCTGCTGTCTCATGTTGTACAGAGGGCTGTCAGTTTGTAAGTGAGTTCAAAAAAGAAAGGTTACGTTTTTAAAGTGATAATTCACCCAAAATGAAAATTTCTTAATTTACTCACCCATGTCATTCCAAATCCATAACTTTTGTTTGTCTTTGAAACACACATTTTTAATATGAGTCCATGGACCACAAAACCAGTCATAAGGGTCAATTTTTTGAAATTGAGATTTATTCATCGTCTGAAAGCAGAATAAATAAGCTTTCCATTGATGTATGGTTTGTTAGGATCGGACAATATTTGGTCGAGATATAACTATTTGAATACCTGGAATCTGAGGGTGCAAAAAAATCTAAATACTGAGAAAAT